>CABFVZ010002039.1:57878-89784 GCA_902151445.1 Timema monikensis | reverse complement strand
TATATATATATATATATATATAGGGCTATGCGCAGTACAGTAAATACGACATGTGAATGTTTGTATAGTATAATTGTGTGTTTTGTCTTTATATTTTATTTATCTATGCTTTACTCACTTATTTCACTTTTAAATGTTCATAAATGTATTAAGGGCTTAAGATTAATAAAAGGTGCTGGTCTTAAATTCAAACAAATAAAGACGATATTTATTATTATAATTATTATTATTATTAAAATTGGTCGAAGTTTAATTAGATTAAACAATAATATACTTGTATTATTTCCTTGTTTCCTAACAGTTCCTACCAAGGAAACTACTGAAATTCCTTTAGGGTGATTAATTTTACTAAACTAGATAGTAACAGAACATAAAATAAGATGCATCGTTAAATGAATTTGTAATTTAAATCTTATTTATAAGCACACATTCTATGTTCCCACACATCATGCAATTCAATTTTCATAATAAGGGCCTGTAAGAAAATACAAACTTTTTTGAAGGCCAAAATTGTTAGAATTTTACTATTTTATCAGTGTAATATTACAGTTTTTGATAATATCTGTAATTTTATTTATTTTGTATATTTAGCGTGTACTTTCTAAACCGACTTGTTATCTCAGCACACGAGAATTCTATGAGCTAGGGCAAAAGTGTCTACCAATTTTGCCAGAAAAGGTATTTTCACATAACTTCCAGGGTTATTTTATATGCCAGAATCGACATGGGACCGACGGCTTTACATCTCATCCGAAGGAAGCTGTACTAAAGATTTATATTGCTCCAGAAAAATCCATCAACTCCAGTTAGGTTTGAACTCACGATCATTGGGTCCTCATGTGAGCACTTTACCCCAAGACTACAGAGACCGACGATAATATCTAATAAAAGTGGCAACCGCAGATCTCACTACCAAACTTATGAATAAGTGAAAGTATATTTAGTAGCTTTTGTAGCTATCATATAAGATCTTTCATATAAAAATTGGACTTTTCAAATTAATAAACTATATACCAGCCCTTACATACTTACTCTATGGCATTAGGAACTTGATAGTTCACTACCACATTTACAAAAGGACACCACACATCCATATCTTGGTGATAAAAAAATATATATCGTGGGCTATTTGTTTGAGAAATGTTGGAATTCAGACCATTCGAACGTAAACAATTCACAATTTTGTGGATATATTTTCAGTGGATACAATACAGGATTTTATTCTGTGTTGTTTACTTATGAAAGTTTGAAAAGTAGACTATTCCGGGTGGATACAATTTACATTTTACCATCAAATATATATAATAGTTTAGTGTAGAGTCACGTTACCTTGTTTGCTTCGAGAAGACTAATCAGTTTAACTAGATCATTTGGAAGATTAACTAGCAAATTACAGAACATAGCTTTATTTTTAGTATTCATATCGATATTTTTGGAGAAAGAGATGGAATCTAGCTATCTTGATGTATCATAAACAATTTTTTAGTGAATATGTACTCTTTGCTGTAAATATATCCAAGTACTATTTTTTTTAGCACCACGTCTTACTACCTGTTTAGGCAATGCTCATTTGTACCACTAATTACGTTAAGGATCCAGCGATGAAAAGGTTGAATTTAAAGGCAGTGTACACTCATTTGCGTGAAGGAATGGTGTAAACACATTTTTAAAAAGCACCCTAAGTACACCTGGATAGGATTCAAACCCCGATACCTCTGTCCTCGGCAGTCTAGTCCAATATGAGAGGCCTTAGAGCATGCTGTCACTGAAGCAGGGGAGAATCCTATTATTATTGCCCATGTAAGCCTTCCTACTATCCTTTAGGGATAATCATATATTTTATTCTGGTGGGGTGGTAATGAAGACGATAGGAGTAGTGTATTCACACTAGTATGTATGGAGAAGTGTGGCAGAGAGATCGGGGTTCAAATCCCGGTCGGATGTATAGAGGGTGGTTTTCCTTAAATGTTTTTCCCCTCTGCTTCCACTAAAATGTTAGTACATGACTCCTAAATCCTCATCCTTAACTCATTAGAGTAATTAATACGTATTAGTGCATATAACCTGAACAGAGATGAAAAAAATAGTGGGAACCATTTTGGAAAAAAAACTATTCAAAACAACCGGTAGGTATTCAAACCCAGACCCTTTCTCACACACCACATTACCAACAAACTACACTAGATGAGATTAATAACTTGGTCCATGTACTAACACGTTTGAAACATTCATTTTAATACTCAGGCTTGTTTCCCCATATATTATGTATTATATATTTCAACAGGTTTTTAAGGGAAAACATTTGATTTCTTCAACAAACTTGTGTAGATCCCATTTACCCTTAGAGGTATTATGAATTGTGACCTTTTAAGATACATTTGATTCACTAAGTACATATTTACAAAATTGTATTGAAATTACTAAAGTATAGCGTACGTGTTCCTTTTGCCATCCAATTAGCGAGTTTCTAGTTACAAGTGTTAATGTGTTGTTTAATGTTAAGCTATTTTGTCAGTTATGTGCGCGCTGATATAATGGGTTTGTTTAGAAAGTTCAGGTTGAATATTAATATTGATTTACCCGCCTCGGTGGCGTAGTTAGCTAACGCACTAGTCGTGTTGAGCTCGACTGCTGAGGACGGGAAGATCAAAGCTCGAATCTCGGTCGGGTGAATTGGGGGTGGTTTTTCCTAAATGGTTTTTCACTCTCCCTCCAAGCAAATGCAGGTTCACTTCCTCTAAATTCAACCTTCCCAACTCCTAATCCATTAGCGTAAGTAGTACTTACCCAAACGGGTAGTAAGACGCAGTGCTAAAAAAAAATTGATTTAAAAATTGGTGTTAAAGTTGTATTTAATATGAAATTTACAAAACATTAAAGTATAACAACACACAGATTACCAATTTAGTTAATCTAGGAACAATTCAAACAGGTTAACACAAATAAATAAAGAGCAAGAATTCATCAAGGACGTTATGAGAAGGACTAAACGACCTAATCTCAATTCTCACTTCGTTAGCTACAAAACACAATGACCCCAGGCTGAATGTTTCCAAAGACTGATTTTATTAGAAGATGCGTCTCTTCAAACAGAACCCCTTGCAGTTAAAACAGGTGGAATAATGAGATTCTTGTCCTTCGAGCTCACTGACCGTCTCATAAGGTGTCCAATGAGACAAAGCCAAACATTAATGACTGAAGTAAAATGTAATAACTAAGGATCCTTCTAAAGTATTACTTCGTATAAAGTGAAGCGAGGGATTATTCTGCCAAAAATAATTAAATTTGAGTCTGTGACATAGTTATCATTTTATTAGTGCGTTCAACAAGAAGAATACTCACACCGGTGGACACGGTAACTAAATGTAAGGATCATATAGTTCTGGTTCGGTGGTGATAGTGAAGTCAAGTTCAAACCCCAGCTAGTTACAATGAATGTATGTTTTTCACTGAATGGTTTCTTATTTTCCCTCCACGAAAATGTGAGTAAATACCCTCTAAATGTTTCATTCCTCATTCCAACTACAATGGTGTGAATATATATAGTCTGAAATGACACTAAAACATGGCGAAAAAAAAATACCATTATATTAACGTCTTATTCCTACGGTGTATGGCTATGCAGGGTGAGGAAATGAAACTTCATTAGAATTTAAAGAGGATGAGAAAACTACAATTACAGATCACTTGTAGGAAACAAACTTCAGTACACCTGGTCGGGATGTTAACCTCGGCCTCCTCATTCTACTGCCCGTTCGGGTCATACGCTCATGTACTAATTACGCTAATGATTAAGGGATGAGTAAGGTTGAATTTAGAGGATGTGTACTCGCATATACATGGAGAGAAAGAGTGTGGGAAACCATTTAGGGAAAACCCCTTTCAGTGCACCCAGCCGAGATCGAACTACTATCTCCCCGTCATTACCAGTCTAGTCTACTGTGAGAGTGACGCCTTAGATCATGCGGCCATCGAATGTTGAATTAGGTATTTTTATAAAATCATTTGTTAAACCCATTTTATTATTATAAATTTTTGTTTAGTGTATTTTAATTGGTAGGCCAACAAGATATAATTATAAAACATAAAATGTTAATCAGGATTAGGAAAGTTAATTTTGAATACATTAGGCTAGGTTTCCCTTTTAGTAAAGACCCAAAATATTTGTAGTAAAACAATTCTTAGCAAAGGATCGAACGCTAGCTTCTTGAACCAGATCAAACTGATCCAGTAAGCTTGTTGTATTATTTAAATTTGCTTTTCGCTAAATTTTTTGAATAATTTGTATTTAAATCAAATCCCCTGTGTCATCCTCGATCCACCATAAGCTTGGCTCAAAAACTCACTTAGAGGTTTGGAAACATACTTATATTTTACTATAAGGCTGGGTTATATTCATCCATAAGCGCATAAATAGTACGTATTACATAATGCATAAACACGTGATGAATATTACTTTCAATGATAACGTTCATAATCGACGTATGGTAAATAGTTAATAGAGAACAATTCATTAAGTTGATTTAACTTTAACGATATACATTAAGCAATGACTTGAGCACATACAGTCTTGTATAAGCAAATGGGAATGCGAGGAGAAGCAATAGCTAATTAACGATCGGTACACACAACATAAGTAAACTATCATCTCTTCGTGTTTGAAATTCCTTGTGATGGCCATACTTGTTTGTAACTAACGAATTTTCTTTGCTTTGGCGTCAATGACTATGAATGTGACTAGTTGTTACACCCTCTCTGTTACCTTATAGTAATAGGCCACTAAAAATACTACAAGTAAGGAAGGGAGTAAGCTAACATACAAAATAATTGAAAATAGCATTAGCAAGAGTTAAAAGTGAGAATAATAGTTAATTGAAAAATATGACAATTCACGTGGCCTTAAGGGTCAATCTGTAGCTGTAGTTGGAATACATTGTGCAATTGATAGTTTCAACGGGAAACAAAAGAATAACAGGCAAAGTCAATTTGAGCATGTTTACTTAAAAAAATTAAAAGAAAACAAATAATAATCCTTAAACAAACTTACGAACAATGAATAGCTTTATGAGCCCTTATTTTAGTTACAAAGAAAGTGTCTGAGCTTCTAAAGACAAAATTAGACATATTTACTGAAACGGTTATGTTATAACAAACATTACATTTTAAACAGACGCGTGAGTTCTACTTCAGACCATAAGTCAAATCTCTCGAGGGACTACTAGAAATGGCATCATCAAAGTCTTTTAGTAAGTCGTGGCATAAATGACAACTAACAATGGTTACTGAACTAATATTCATTTAAAAGATTTGCAAGGTTTAAATTTAAATATAAGACAAACAGCAAAACTTACGTTACATAAATAATAGAAAGCAAAAGAAAGAATTTAAATGATTTTAAATTAAATTTAAATGCACATCAACAACACTTAGTTGTGTACGAACAGCAATTATAAGATATTTACAAATGAACTAAAGAAGCAAGCGCTTAGGGCGACATCAAAACAATAGACTTTCAAAGTTAAAACTTTCTTTTAGAAACACTCAAACTTTAACCAAAAATTAAAAGTCTATCTCTGACATAAAAAAAAAATTAGTCCTAAATTTATGACCTATGGCTTATTTAAATAAGAATAACGAAGATTTACACAGTTTTACAACTTTCCTGGTAGAGTCCATTTTAAGGAATAATCGTCTCCAGACGATATCAAATATTAATAATCCACACAAGTTACTAGAGTCCACCCATGGTGGTGCCGGATTCAATGTCCACCCTTGGTGATGCCGATTTCAATAGTCCACCCTCGGTGGTGCCTATATCAACAGTCAACGTTCTCACAGACAGACAGACACAGACAAATGGCATGCTCCGATGCTTCCAGAAGGGGAGCACGAGAGCAAGTTCCAACACGTACCGACCAATTGGTCACACCGTGTGGTTCGCAAAAATTAAAAAACGGGTTGTCGCGTTTCGCGAAGTTCTGGAACAAAGAAACAGAGATTACATAATATTAGTAATATTGGGGTAAAAATGGGGTGGTAAGAAATTGAGAAACCGACTAAGAGTTTTTTAGAGTTACGTGCGGAGAGACTACTCTATGGGGGGCTGGGTGAGAACATCCCAAACCACTGTTGACACATCTCGCTTATCCGAGCAGGGCTTTGGGACGTCGATGGCACCCACCAGGGTCGATGACGTAGTTCCCAAGCCCCTGGATAAGAGGATTGGTGGCACCGGGAAGTCTAGCGTAGAAAGACTGCGCCAGTTTCCGGAAGTGGTCCTTGATGGTAGGCATATCCAGGTCACGATGAAGAGTCTCATTCCGGACATACCAAGGTGCGCCCACAATGATCCTCAGACATACGCTCTGGAACGCCTGCATCCTCCTCATATACGTGTCCGCCAGGTGACCCCAAGCGGGACACGCATAGTCGAGGATCGGCCTGAGCAGCTGCTTGTACAGCGTCAGACCGTTCCTTGTAGACAGGGCGCTACGCCTGTTAAGCAGTGGGCCTAGGACTCCCAGCCTTTGCCTCGCCTTGTTGAGTCTTTCGTTGCAGTGTCGTCTCCAGGTCAGTTTTGTGTCCAGCGTAAGTCCCAGGTACTTAACACTGTCCGCCCATCTGATCTGTTCTCCGAACAGCCGGAGTGGAGCCGGCCTGTAGTACTTTCTTTTCCATGTGAAGAGCATTGCAGTGCTCTTCTCCACGTTAATACTTGTTCTCCAGGTTGTCAGCCACCCCTCCAACTGCGTCAGGTGCGTCTGGAGTCGCCTCTCCACCAGCTGCCCTCGCCACGACTCCGCTACTAGAGCCGTGTCGTCCGCATACAGAGCCAACTCGGTGCCTGGGGATTTTGGAATGTCGTTCACATAGAGACTGAAGAGCAGCGGGCCCACCATGGAACCCTGCGGCACTCCAGCCCGGATGCTTCTGACTTGGGAGGTGGCGTTCCCAAAGGTAGTGGAAAAGGTGCGATGGGAAAGATAAGATTGAACAACCTTAACTAGGTAGAAGGGCAGGTTCAGGGAGAGGAGTTTGAAAAGGAGACCCTCGTGCCAAACACGGTCGAAGGCCTTTGCCACGTCAAGAAAGACAGCACCAGTCAGCCTGTTGATGTTGAAGTTCCTCGTAACCTGTTCCACGAGCCGGACAAGTTGATGAGACGTAGCGTGTCCCGCCCGAAAGCCGAACTGCTCGTCCACCAAGATGCCCCCCTCGCGAACATGTCGGGTCAGTCTCGTCATTATTAGTCTCTCGAACAACTTGCCCAGACAGTCGAGCAAGCTGATCGGTCGGTAGGACGAAGCTAGGGCCGGGTCCTTACCCGGTTTATGAAAGCAGAGGACGTTGGCATGCTTCCAGAGCTCAGGGAAGTGACTCAGGAACAGGACGGCGTTGAATAACTCCACAAGGAAGTTAATCGCCTCCAAGGGCAGCTCTCTGAGGACCGCGTAACTGATACCGTCGGATCCGGGGGCCTTGTTTTGTCTTAGAGCGGCTATTGCCCGTGACATTTCTGTCACCTCCCTGGGTTCAGGTTCATCCAAGGGTCTGTACGAGACCGCACTGATGACCTGCACCACGTGCGCAACGTGCACCGGGTTTGACGGGTTGTCAGTCGGTACAAATTGCACCTCTAAGTGCTCAGAGAGAGCATCGGCCTTCTCCGGGTCGGAGTTGGCCACCCCGTTGCGACTCACAATAGGCGGCCTTGGTGCGGGGACCCGCATCATGTTCCTCGTCATTTGCCACAAGGACCTGTCCTGCACGCACAGGCTCTCAATCTTGTCCTACCAGACACTGTTCCGGTATTCTCGGACCATCTCCCGAAGCGCATGGACTTTTCGGCTCCAGTTGGCCTTGTCTACCGGGTCCCTTGAGATTTGCCAAGCCTTCCTCAGGCGATTTTTCTCCCGGACGTGCCTGAGGATAGAATCGGGCAAAGAAGCCTGTGGCGCCCTCTTAAAACGGTGCCTCGGCGTCAAAGCTTCGAGCGACCCCTTGATGGCGGAAGTTATGAACTCCGCACCGCGATCGATTTCTGCTGCTGTTCGAAAGGTAGGGGTGGGTCCCAACCTCTCTCTCAACACATTCGTAAACCTGTCCCAGTCAGTGCGCTTTAGGTCGGGTTTTTCGGGGGGGTCTATGAAGGACACCGCGCGTCCCAGGTTCACGAGAACGGGGTTGTGATCCGAGTCTAGCTCAGCTAGAGACTTCAGCACTAACCGCCTTCTGATCCCTCTGGAGACAACGAAGTCTAGGACGTCCGGGAGATAGCCGGGATTGAAAGGGAAGTGGGTAGGGGTCGGAGGCCCGGCAGCCACCAGGCCGTGTAGATCTATGACGTCGCGGAGCAATCCGCCGCGAGCGCACATAATCCTAGAGCCCCATGAAGGGTGCTTAGCGTTGAAGTCACCACCGATTAAAACAGGCGTGGTACCTCGAAGCAGCACCTCCATGTCAGCCCTCGTAGCCTGGTCGAACCGGTGGTAGGGAGGGAAGTAGATGGAAATGAGACGCACTGGGCCAGTCGAGGTCACCAGTTGGATAGCCGTTGCTTCCATGTGTTGGAGGGGAGGAAGTGAGACGACGTGGTGGTCAAGGCCCCTTCGGACCAGAACCGCCGTCCCACCCCTTCCCACATCCCCCGCTCGGTCACTACGATGGCAGATAAACTCTGCTAACGAGAACCTCATTGCGGAGCGCAAGTGGGTTTCTCCCAGCAGCATTACATCGACACGATGCTTTGCCAAGAAACTTTCAAGCTCAGCCTTCTTCCCCGCGACTCCGTTGGCGTTCCAGAGTGCGACCGTGAGCTCCTTCAGCACTGGTGGTCCTCTATTCGGGTGCACTGCCATGAGAGACCAGGTAGAGGATGATGTGCTCCATGACCAGGTGGCCACGGTTACTCCTCGGAGACTCCTGGACCTTCCTCAAGAGACTCGATGAAAAGTCCCATGGGTCCAGTCCCGGAATACCCTTGAGTAGCTCAATGCAATTTTTGAGCTTTGCAGCATCATCCTCGGGTGTGGGGGTTACAAGGGTGGGAGTTGGGAGTGGGAGGAAAGGGTTGGAAGGGTGTAGGATGGCAGTGTGGGTTGGGATAGGGAGAGGAGCGGTCTCGGGCGGGCCCTCGACCAAAGGGGTAGAACTGGATTCCACCGGTTCAGGTTTGGTGGCTTCGGCAGGTGCCTCGGCCTGGGGTGGAGGGGTATCTCTCTTTGACAGCACACTGGCGAATGATTGTACCAGTGGCTTTGGTGTTGGAGCTGGAGTCACTTTCGCCCTCCGTCCCGCAACGTGCCCCGAGGGCTTCTGGCCTTCACTTGGCCCATCCGTCCTCCCTTCTTGAGGCTTGGAGACCCGCACATTCCCTGCCGCCCGCAAGGACTTGTACGTGGGACAGCCCCGCCACGCCGAGGAATGAGCTCCTGAGCAGTGCAGGCACTTCGGGGGAGATCGTCTCTCCTCCGGGCACCCGCCCCTCTCGTGGTCACCACCACAGAACCCACACCTAGGGTTAGCGCGGCAATCCCTCCGCACATGACCAAACCGGAAACAGTTCTTGCACTGAACCGGGCCGCCTGGAGACTTGTACTTCTCCACCCTGACGCGGAGCCCGCACAGGACTGATATGGAATACAGCCTTGCGGTGTGCTCCCCGGGCGTCAGAGAGACAACGAAGTTCGGCAACCGCTGCCTTTCTCCGGTCTTCTGATCCCGCTTCCATTGGGAGAGCATCTGTGTGATGGATTTCACGGGGAAACCCATCTCCACTAGCTCCTCCTGGATGTCGTCAGGGTTTGTCCGTGTCAGGAGTCCCTTCACCACAACCCTGACCAGTCGCTCCCGTCCCAGCTCGTAGGACCAATGCTGGATCCCCAAGCTCGGCAAGAACTTCTGGAGGGCGCGGTAATCCTCCTCCGACCCGCACTGGAGGCGCACTCGGTCCCCCGGCTGCCTGACCGCCTCCACAGGCTCTCGAACCTTGGACCGGATGGCCCTCGCCAACTTGGAGTAGCCCTCCACATCACACAATATGATGGGAGGGATCTTCTTCTTTGCTTTGCCAGCCGGCCCAGAGCCGCTAGTACCAGGCTGGGGTGAGACACGGCTTGCGTTGTTACCCGCATGTTTCCGCCGCTTCCCATCTTTACCCAGCGCTGGCGCACCCTGGCCCGGGCCACCGCTGGCCTCGCTCTCATCACCAGAGCTGCCACCTAAATGGTCAGGGTTGCCTCCCAGCAGCTTCCTGGTTGTCCGGCCTTCCCCCTTCGGCGGGGTCTTACGGTCCGAAATCCTTCAGTCTCATCATCGGACCCCTGGCTCGACTCATCACGCATCAATGGGAGGTCTGGTCCTGAAGACAGTCCCTCCACGTCCACGGACTCGCACGAGCTGTCAACACGCGCGAAGCGTGCGACCCGGTCTTCCGAGTCTAAAGAAAATTCAGCCGGGCGTTTCATACCTACCGACACCCCTTGGCGGGAGGTGTCGGAGTTGACGAGGATTTTTTAGACCCTTGCGTTAGCGCTTGCGTCGGTGCCGCTAGCAGCGGTCTTTACTGGCGGAGGACGGCTAGGCTCCCCCTGGTCAAGGCTTACGTTGGCACCGTTAGGTTTCCACCCATCGTGCTGACGGGAGCTTTCGCCATCCTCCCCGGTTTGCGGGCTGTCGGCCCTAAAAAGGGCCTCTAGCGCTTTTTTGCCATCAGCGGCACGCTCACCTTCTGTAGTCGGAGGGGCCCCGCTGGGCTCACCCGCATCGGCATTACTGCCGACGCTTTGAAGGGGGCCAGCACTGTCCTTCAAGCCGAGGCTCGAGGGTGCACTGCCGGAAGCCCCGGCGGATCTACCAGTGGCACGCGCGCCTCCAGTACCTGGAGGGGCCCCGCTGGCTTCACCTTGGCCATCTGCGCCCACCTCGCCGGTAGTTGGCGAGGTCACGCTGGCCGAGTTGTTGGCCCTGATAAGGGCCGAAACTTCACCCGAGGGTGACACCGACTGGGTGTGGCTACCGGCACGCTCACCTCCAGTAATTTGAGGGGCCCCGCTACCTCCACCCGCTTGGCTGTGGACTGCGCCCACCTCCCCGGTAAATTGGGGGGTCACGCCAGCCTTGTTGGCCCTAGAAAGGGCCGATTTGTTGGCCCTGGAAAGGGCCGATTTGTTGGCCCTAATAAGGGCCGATTCATCACCCGGGGGCAACGCTAGCTCACCTCGGCCAGCGGCACGCTCGGCTCCGGGAATTGGAGCGGCCCCGCTGACTTCGGCAGCCACCTCAGGCTTGTTGCCCCTCGAAGGAGCAGCTGCCTCTAAAGCTCCCGCCTTCGGGCTTGTGGCGGACCACTTGCCACCCGGCACGAGCTCCTTCCTGACCGGAGGAGCCTTCAGTCCCCGCGAGCGGAAACTTCCAACTTCCCCAGAAAGGACGGGCAGCACAAGCCTGCCGTTGATGGCGGATCCCCCGCCTCTCACCGCCAACTTCTTCTTGCCCGAGGTCGGTCGCTTCCCGGGCCCGGGGTTCTTCCTCGCCTCATCCGGTGGTCTTCTCCCGACCCCGACGCCAACACCTTTCTTCACCTTCGACGCAGGCTCCATCCGAAGACACGATCCGTAGTATAGCAGACGCCAAAGATGCTCAGAAAGCCAGGAACACGTAAGGGAGGCAGGACGACACCTTGCATTCCCATGTCCAACGTTCTCTTCAGTGCCGCCATGCTATATAGCGTCTCGTTGTCAAGGGAAACAAAGGTGGGAGAAGTCCAAACTAGCCGGTGACGTCACTCAGACACGTACACCATTTCTCTTCACGCTCTCTGATTGGTCATCACGTCTTCATCAAGATCACCCGAGGTTTGTTGATAGTGATCTTTTTAACTGGAGTCGCTGATGACGTAGGAGATCAGGCGATGATTTGGTGGTTGGTTACACTCTCCACAAGAGGGCAGGTAAGTCTGATCCCACGTCTAGAATGTTGTCCCAGTAGTCTCCCATCAAATTATTTGTGACCAGGCAGACCGTAACATCAGTTGTTGATACACCACGGCAGATTTGCCCCACTCGTTGAATTAGGACGTGTTGAAGTTTGGCCAGGCTTGAAGGCTGTGCTAGCCAGAAGATTCAGAGGGTAAGTATATGAACAGTATTTATAGAAGATAATTTCTTGTGACTTATGATGTTTGTATATAGCTTGGGACTACATGGAATTAAAATAGAGAAGAGTTATATTCCAGGAGGTATAAATTAATGTAGACGTTCTTCGGAGTGGTTAGTATGAATCGAAAGAAAATTTATGCTTGTATGTTAACATAGGGTGGGGTGGGGTTGCATGATTGTAACGTACTATACTAGTACCGTTACATAGTGTTGAAAATAAAGAGGAAATAATTCATTTTGGATTATGTTATCGAGAAATAGGTATATATGTTAATAAAAGTTTGATGGGTCTGTATTTATATCTGTATATCTGTCCAGAGAATTTTTTAGTACTTCTCAATGAAAGAGGAAGCTGAAATTTGGTGAAATCGTAGGGAAACCACTCACAAGTTGCAACAATTTTTCAATCTTGAAAATTTATCAACAATAGAAATTATAAAAAAAGAAGTGTTTTTTAATCATTTAAATCTGTCGACATGTAACTTGCATTTCAAAGGCAAGGAGAGCTTAGAATATAAATTATAATCTCAGATACAAAGCAAAATTGCAGTTTATAATACTGTTGGGTCTACATGTGTTCATGGCTTGGTTGGTTTGTATTCTTATTAGGTTGCAAAAAGTGTTTCTTTGGTCAAAGAAAATTTTAAAGGTAACCTTAAATAAATTTATTTATTGTGAGCTTACATTCCCATAACTTCATAAAGAAAACAAATCTTTGATTGTTGTTTTGTGAGTGCAAAATACTTAACAGGGTCTATACAATGGAACCCACCTATCAGTACAAGATTGGATGCAAATATAAGCTACGAAACAATTTGAATGGGTTCGTCTAGAGGGAATGTGTGTTCCATACCAAAAATCTATTTTACCCCTGTATACCACTACATCCCTTTTATTTAGAGAAGGAAGCAGTTCCCAGTTTAACTGATACTCTCAATTACTCTTAATAAGTCACAAGGTCAAATCTTCGATGGGATTGGTATTTATCTGCCCAAGTCAGTTTTCAGCCATTGTATTTTCTAAGTTGTGAAGGGGTGACCTGGTGGTCTAGGGGTAAGGTGTCAGACTTCTGTACTGGCGGCCGGGGTTCAATCCTCGGTCCCGGCACAGATTTATCTGATTACCAAACCCTTCCTTCACCTCTGACAAGACATCTTGTGAATGTGATGAATGCCAGGCCTCCACCGTGGTTCGGATTCCACGTTAAACTGTAGGTCCTCCATTTCATCTCACAATCACCCTACCATTACACATTAGCGTAAGTGCGTATAACCCGAACGGGTAGTAAGACGCGGTGCTAATAATAATAATAATAATAATAATAATAATAATAATAATAATAATAATAATAATTTGTGAAGCTTGACAGACGTAAGAGTTAGAATCGTTGAAGGATAAAATCAAGGGGCACTGATGAAAAAAAAACCATATTTATTTAAAAAAAACTAGTATTATAAAGTAATTTTGTAATTCATTTATTCAAATATAATTTATTTAATTAATACACACTTTAACCACTCTTACTTAATATAATTGACAGAAATATGTTTATATAAAATTCTAGCGTAGCCTAACTAAACCTAACCATTCTCGAATCCACAAATTGAAAGTTTGGTTTTGTTAGGATGGGTAATATTTACATCAGCCCATCATAGATAGGCTTAAAAACTATGCCATAATATTCATGACAGTAATAAAATCAAATTTGGATTAATAGTGCAGGCACCACTTAAATTAGTTTAATTTTGTCTTTCAAAATGCACAGTAAGATGAATTTGGTTTATTTTAAATACTTTATCTAGTAGAGCAAAGAGATTAGACTAAATTATATGTATAAAAAAATAATGTCAGTAAGACTTTAATCACTACATTTCACTATACATGGTAACTGGCTCCGTGATGTAATGGTCAGTGCAACTGGCTACGAACCTTGGGGTTCCGGGTTTGATTCCCGGCTGGTAACTTGGGTATTTTTACCGAAAGGGTAATCACCCCCACGGTCACCAGGGTTTGATTAGTTAGGCTTAAGCTAGTGTTTCCACTGGTTCCATGCCCTCTTATTATCACCATCACCATCACATCTCATCTGGACTTGGGAAGAGCCTCCACGGACAGGATGCACTATTAGAACATTCGGGAGTCCCCTGGTCAACGGTATATTAGTACAGGCTAATCTTTCTACAATCTGGGCCACGAGTGACGTAGCCCAGACGCTCAATAATATTATTATACTATTCATGATTATATTTTTACTATGAAATTCGCAATGTATTGTATTAGCTAATTGTTATATATGAGTATAAGCCCAGACTAATGTGGAAAGTTGTGTAGTGATATAAATTTATGTTCTATAAAGTTTACATTGAATACTTTAATTCAGCATCACTTCTTTATAGTTGTTCGAGCTATATGCAATACTCAATTAATACCAACTTTTATTTAAGTAGTTATAATCGTAGTATTTAACGTAGGTTTCCAAAACAAACTGATTATATTAGCACGTGTAAAATTTAGAAAGAAGTTTATCTTTAGACTTTAGACAGCACGCTTATACTACACTTACAGCTCTAGTAACTTGATACTTACAAATTCGATAAAAAAAGGAACACAATGGTAAGTATTTTTGTAAACACCATCGAAGAAATAGCCAAGGCCATTTGTGTGTTCCTTGGGATTTACCACTCTTATAATGTATTCATGGAAATCACAATTTCCTGTTTCAAGAAATTAGTAAAATAATAATTTCGAAAGTACATTAAATTCATAAACCAGACCATTCGAAAATAAACACGTAGAGCTACAAGGAAAACAGAATCGCTATTCTTACATCTCAAACGAGAGATGTTTAATTAACTACAAACAACCTTCTTCTTTGAAAACCGCAAAGGAAATTAAACTCAAAGAAAACAAGCGATGGAAAAGAAGAGTAAAATATAATAATATGGACTAGAGCAACGATATTGTAAGGACAAAAACTAATAGAACTATAATAATAACGGCCATGCTGTAAAATTATTCGTTAAAAAAGGCATGTACTGAACACTAGATTTATAAAATAAACATACATTGTAAGAATAATAGGACCTAGTTCTGACCACCAAGTTTTGCTACCCAACCAATATATAAGAATTTTAATCACTTTAGGGTTATATTAATGAAGAGCGTAAAATTTGAAGGAAATACTTATACCCATTTTTTCACCTAAGTATATTGATAAACCGGGTGTAGTGACTGGGCACTGCTTTTGACCACAGATTAACCCAACATTTTCCCCCCAAGGTGGTTTGGGCACAGCTATTTACTACCATAATTTCCTTCCAAAAGGAGGATTGTGCGATGTTATTGTTCAGTGCGATTTCCCTCCCAAGAGAGATTAAGTACAACACAACCCAATCTAAACTAGCCTAACCTCTCTCTCCCTAAGAATTAACATTACTTCGGACATAATTTACAGAGTAGTTAATGCTCAGATGGTTGGCTTATATTGAACTGTCGTCTGCCATACTATATTACGAAGTGCCCAAACCACCCTCTCTCAGCCAATATTCGAACTCTAACCATCCCCTAACCGGAAAATCAGATTTGGTGAGTCTAACATATAGTCTGCATTTCATAAGCTCTGATACAAAACAATTATTACAATCGGAGTTAGATTGGAAGGAGTCTGTATGATATGTTACTAAAACAGTGTTTATTGACCGAGCAAAAAGAGACTCTTTTTTAACTGTCCCACGTGGTATTTTGTCTGTTTGTCAGGATTTTTCTACGCGAATCTTTCAAAAACGTGGACAGATTTTGAAGAAATCTGGCAGGGACATTCTTTGAACATAGGTCGAGCAAAATATGTAAGCCCATATGGTTTTTTTATCTGGTTATCTGTTTCAAGATTGTGGATGCTCAAGATTATTCGTTTAGTAGCTCATTTCAAGTAGGCCTATCTAAGACATACTTTCTTAAATGATGATAAATATTGAAAGAATGGCGTCTTATATAATTTGAACAGTGGTAATTATCTATGAATATAATCCATTTATTCAATGTTGAAAACAAATTATTTAATTTTATATTTTAATAGCATTTTATTTGGTGTATCACATAAACGAAACAAAGGACTAAGAGCCAATATATCAGTAACAGAAATACCAGTTTTACTACAGCGATGGGTCTCTCATGAGCGAGTAATCCAAAATGAACGACTCTTGAGCAAGAGTTGTAACAAAACAGCTCTTATGTCTTGAGCGGGTTGATCACATCGCCAAGACTACGTCATAATGATTCTTGAGTATATTCCATAGGTTAATATATTTCAGTTTGTATCATCATTCCCATTTTATTACCTGCACAAATAAACATAGTTTTGATAAATATACATACTATATATAAATATAGATACTATATATATATATATATATATATATATAGAGAGAGAGAGAGAGAGAGAAAGAGATATTAAAGCTAACACTCAAATTAATTAATATAAATACTACAGATTAAGAACTGTAAATAAACAAGTAAAATTGTGATAGCTAAAACACAACTAAAACGATGACAATATTCCCGCTAATATGAAGCGCATGCGAGGAAACATTTGAAACTAATGTTGCTGGAAGTGGAGGAAGGTCACAGAAAGATCGTTCAAGAGTGGGGATTGAAAGGGGAATGACTCGCTAGCACTTCTAGCCCTACCAAAAGTTTTGAGAAATAACGAGTCCAAAGGTGTACGATATGGGTCATTTGAATAATTCTTTGAAACTAGCTCACACCTGTGAACTAATTCGACCATTACATAGGTAGCGCGTAATAGATAGATAAGAATGGAATAAAAATTGATCCATTTTAAATATATATGGAAGGAAAAAATATTTGACCAGCAAATAACTGGGAATACATCACTGGTATAAATCATTGGTATTTTAAAACTAAAGTCACAAAAATCGTGGTAGTGTTAGTAACACACATCTACGGCAGTGAAACTCGTATCTAATTTGGTAGCTTTCACTAACTAGATAATGTTTGAATATTTTGATTCACTGAAGAGTTCTTATCACGTGCTGCTATCGGCTGAGCGCCGGATAACTACAGCTCTCATGGCTCTGTTTATTCGTGGTATATATCTATGTGGGTCAGTATCCCAAACTTAGAAGCACGTAACATTGAACTGATCAGGTCATTATTCTAGTTCAGTCCTGCAAACTACGTTTGTAATAACTGATAATAATGACAATAAAACTTATAAATTAGCAAGTTCTCACAATTTAAGTATTCATAAACTTTCTAAACACATAATTCGTAACGCACAGTTAAAAATCTAACTAAATCGATGAGGTAATAATGTAATAGATTTTAATCTCTTGAGTCAGTTGGCGTCAGTAGGCCGATCTCAACCGCTTCGGTGGATCCATGGTTGTCCTTATCGCAATAGACTGGCTTTCTTATAACGGAGAGACGCGGATTTGAATCACAGTCGGTTGTACTGAGGGTGGGTTTTTACTCAATGGTTTCTTACTCTCTCTCTTCTTTAAAATGAGGATACATTTTCTCTCAACTCTATAATGCTTAACCCTATCTTATTAAGGTAAGTGTAGTCAGTAGTGAATTAGTTTATAGGAGTAGACCAACTGTAAGCAGCACAAGGTATGCATAAAAAAAGGACAATATCAAATAAGCCCTTTCTCCCAAAGGAGCCTAAACGGTGTTTGAACAGAGCTAATGTTGAGAAAAATCTGTAAGATAGCGTTTGTGTCGCTGAGGAAAAGGTGAAAGTTGATGTTACCGTTCCGTTCCGTTGAGAACCATAAAACCTATCTTCCTCAGCGGTGGAGTGACTGGAAAGTCTTGGTATGAAGTTTTGGGTGTGGGTAGGGAGAGTGAAGGAGGGAGAGGATTAGCTGGTATACAGTCTTATCTGGTTATTATGAATGAAAACTCCAAGTCAGGGACTGAACTACACCGTCGACTAATTTTTAAAATTAACCTTAACTTGATTTAAACACTAAGCTAATGTATTTTATTATAACGATAAATGATGGTCAGGGCTCAAATCGCGAATGGGTAAACAAAGGGTGCATCTTGCTAAATGGTTTTACCTTTGTCCTTCCACAAAAAAAAAGTAGGTATATTACTTCTGTTTTAGATATTTCTCATTATTAATACACTAGTGTCATTAATAAAGATATAAATATTAATTACACTAAGTGTGCCTTATATATATATATATATGCCGAACTAGTAGAGTGGAGGGAAACGGGGTGCGGATGTAAATTATTTAAAGCATTATCTCTATATAATGTCGAATATGAGTATTTGTTAATTATTGTTGTAGCCTCATCTACATATTATTTTAATTAAAAAATTACATCTGGACACTGTAATAGAACTTAGGACCTACAAACTATGTTTTGATGATTGTCATAAAACTAATTTGTTACGTCTTAACATAGGGGAGAAAATATCTTATAAAAAAACATTTGACAAAAAAGGACATAAGAAAATAGTGATTGAAAATTTAAGCCTATATTTGTGTTATGATTGTGGAGATGGAATATTGATGTAGACATTCTGTGCACAAATGCATATATTGTTATTGTCCATCTGGACATATCTGTAACTTGAACCTAGCTAATACAGTAGTGGCTCTCAAATTATATTACGTGATGCAATTTTAGGTTGTCGGTGCTATATATATTTTTTTTTACTTTTCTTGGCGCAACCTGTTAGGTTATACGCCTTTGTAATAATTACTCTAAGCTTAAATCTAGGACAGACACAAAATCCATCCCCCGGCCGTCAATTAATCACTGTGAAACCCACATTCCAACAATAATAAATGTCTCGGTCATGCCAGAAATCGAGCCTGGGACCCTTAGCTGCGTAGGTAGATGGACTACCGACGGAACTAAGCTTCGTAATTTTCTAGCATGATTTTTTACTTTCTCACTATCTTACAGGTATATAAAGTATTGTGATCGTCAAAAAAATCAAAATCGAGATGTTGATGAAACTCGACGTTTCATGACCCCCTGAATCAGAAAAAATCGTTTTTGAATATCCATCTGTCTGTCTGTCTATTTGTTTGTCTATACCTCCAACTAGAACCTAAACTATTTTACCGATCGGGCTTAAACTTTATGTCTAGAGTTTTCATAGGGTTGCCCTGAGGGGTTTTTGGAATTCGGTATCAAACCCTAAAATTAAGGGTAGTTTACTGGAGGACAAAAAAGAAAAAGTTGATTTTCTCAAAATCGGCCCTAACGATTTTGATTAAAATTTGTATAAAGGCGTTGATTAAGATTATATATAAACTGGCTATTTTATTTTTCACATGAAAACTAATTTTAGGGTACTTTACAGAAGCAGAAAATTCCGTATCTTGGCAACTATTTGAGATACTAAATAACTTACCCTTGCAAAATTGTATTACTATTAAAAATAACAAACCTTTATATGAAATATATTTTTATAAAACCAACAGTTTTTGAGATATTGGCAAATGTATTAATACAATCTTGTGGGTTTTAGCTGTAAAGAGATACTACTTAAATTTTAACGCAATAATTATCCAATGCCATCGAGTAATTAAATATAAGAAAGTAGGTATCTCAAAAAAGATGATCTTGTTTTTACTTATACCTATTAGGAGAAATGTTTGTACAACAAAGCTCTATCTCCATATTAGACTCAATAGTCAATATTTACATTTTTTATTGGTCAAAATTTATAAATGAGGAATTTAATAGCAATGCGATGGCATGACTATTTGCAACACCTAATAAATGTCGAAAATTTAACAAAAAGTTGAAATTTTAATACGAAGTGTTGACCCTTGTGGACCCAATACTGATATTTTTTTATCGGTCCTAACATACAACTGAGGAGATTAATTCTTTAAAAATAAAATTTAAAACCAGGACTAATTTTTTTTACATAAGTATAATGCAATTTATGCTTGGTTTTGCTGGTATATATTATTTCGTTTCACATATATTACGAGTTTTGAGTAAATATCTCCATTTTCAAACATTAGATTGAGAAAGTCCATGCGGAGTCCCATACCATTTATTTTTCTAAGCTATATCCACAATCAAATTTATATATATTTTTCAAACAAGGGCTAAATTGTTTTTAAAAAATGATGGGGAAGGTGCATAGCATAGACTTTCTCGCTACTGTAAATAAAAAAGAGATATTTACTTAAAACTTGTAAATTATTTGAAACGAGATAATAGACATTGTTGAACATTCTACCAAAGAGCATAAACGAAATAATATGCACTGTTAGAGAAAAGAGGAATATCACACCCACAGAGCATTACAGCAATTTCCCAATTAAAGACTTCCGTAAAATATATATATATATATATATATATATATATATATATATATATATATATATAAAACTGTTATAATTCTAAAAATGCCTCTGTGGGCATCGAACCAATGTATTCTGTAACTGCAGTCCACCTTCCTTACCCACTCAACTACCGGTGACGAGCCACCAGCTCCCATTACAGTTCATGGTTTACCCGGTCGCAAGTACGACTGGGACATAAGAAGAAGAGGGAAGAGGAACACAAAGGGGGCTCATTAGTTCAAGGTCATTTAGTGGGAGGAGTCTTTATTTTAACCCTCTTTCCAGAGGCAGTTTACTGGAGTATCGATTCTTGGCAGAGGTGCCTCGCTTCTAGTCCTTATCTACCCCATTGTAATTATTCCGAGTATCTTTCTCTTTCGGCTTATTGTGATGCGCTTGTTTCATGTAAATTCAGAAGTTAATCTAGAAGACTACTCCCCCAAAAGGTTTTTATTTGCAGGGTAAAAAAGAAACTGACTAATGCATTATTCAGCGTAAGATGGAGCCATTTGTCTGTGGTCTAGGACATTTTTTGGAGGAATGGTTTGTTTTAATTTATTTGTTTTATACTTGCCTATTTATACCCAAACTTCAAGAAAGATTAAAAATCTCAAACTTACCATCGCATTTAACTTACATTAGAAATAAAGCTAAGAAAACATCTAGTATATCCACTTCGGTATCCGCATGGTCTAAAAGGCTCTATTATCGCAGTTTACTAGACTGCCGGTGACGGGAATATTTAGGTTCTAATCTTGGTTTGGTGTACTGGGGGTGGTTTTTCCTCATTTCTTTTTCACTCTCAATGTACTAAACTTCGGTTAAACTTCCTTTAAATATAACCTTGCTAATCCCTAAAACCATTAACGTAGCTTTGGTTACACTTCCTTTAAATATAACCTTGCTAATCCCTAAAACCATTAACGTAACTTCGGATACACTTCCTTTAAATATAACCTTGCTAATTCCTAAAACCATTAACGTAACTTTGGTTACACTTCCTTTAAATATAACTTTGCTAATCCCTAAAACCATTAACGTAACTTCGGATACACTTCCTTTAAATATAACCTTGCTAATCCCTAAAACCATTAACGTAACAATGGATACACTTCCTTTAAATATAACCTTGCTAATCCCTAAAACCATTAACCATTAACGTAACTTTGGTTACACTTTCTTTAAATATAACCTTGCTAATCCCTAAAACCATTAACGTAACTTCGGATACACTTCATTTAAATATAACCTTGCTAATCCCTAAAACCATTAACGTAACTTTGGTTACACTTACTTTAAATATAACCTTGCTAATCCCTAAAACCATTAACGTAACAATGGATACACTTCCTTTAAATATAACCTTGCTAATCCCGAAAACCATTAACGTAACTAGTATATAAGCATATAACTTGAACAAGTAGTAAGACGCATTTCTATTTTTTTTTGACAGGATATTACGGTTACAGCCCTCTGAAAAAACTTATTAAAGCATATTCAAAATATCTAAAGCATTCAATATTCATAAAACATCAGCATAACTATTTTAGCACCATAAAAATATTCCCCAGTTGTATGGTTATAGAACGTGATAGTCAAACCCCACATAGCTCGGAGTATATGTTAATGATAGAATATTTAGTAAATTTTTTAATCATCAAAATTTGCTTGGCGTATAACCTGAACGTGCAGTAAGACGTGGTGCTAAATACAAAAATAAATAAAAAATGTACTTCTTATGACAAAAATAAACATATTAAAATTATTTTAATATTCCCGTTGATTTTTGTATTTGCTGCCATTGCAAAATTTAAAACAGAAAAATCAGTTATTTCCTAAGTATCACTATAAAATATACCATTGTTTTGATGAGTTGATTTGACTTGAAGACTATAGCCACACTTTGGCTTACATATGACAAGTTATTTCACTCTATCCTGTAGCCAATAACTGAAACTAGTGCCTATTATTATACTAAATAAGTAGAAAAATGTAACTTGTATTTTTTTTAAATTTCAGCCTCAAAAAGTGTGACATTCAAAATTTTTGAGCATAGATTTGTTTATGTATACTAAAAGTAGGTAAATTGCCCTACACAAAAGTATTTGATATAGTTTAACAGAAGAAAGATTTATAGGAAAAAGAAAAAAAATATTAATTCTAAGAAAATATTTTCGATAGTTTCATAAGAAAATATTAAATCTCATTAATAAACATTTTGTGTATTCCTACTCCATCATCCTGCTTTTATTTCTCACTTCAGGTGACCTGGTGGTCTAGGGGTAAGGTGTCGGACTTCTGTGCTGGGGTCAAGGGTTCAATCCTCGGTCCCGGCACGGATTTATCTGATTACCAAACCCTTCCTTCACCTCTGACAATACATCTTGTGAATGTGGGGAATTGGATTCCACGTTAAACTGTAGGTCCTTCATTTCATCTCACAATCACCCTACCATTACACATTAGCGTAAGTACGTACAACCCGAACGGCTAGTAAAACGTAGAGCTAATAATAACAATACTTCTCACTTCAAGGTTAACCACATACATACAATTATGGGGAAGGTATATTAGAGAGGAAACGTAGCTACATTTGTTTTGAGATAAAGTTAGAAACCATTTATCAAATACCACCTCGGTAAGCATGAGTAAGATTCACACATTGACCTCCATACTAATGATAAAATAGACGAGACTGACACCATAATCCACATGCGTACTGGTGTGGATATTGGTGATATATAATTATGTCAAAGGTTGTAAGTGGATAATGTAATGCCCTGTTTAATAGGTTGCTTCTAGTAAGATGTTCATCCATTTCCTGGCATTGTGTTACATCCTGTCTTGAGCCAGGACCTTGTTCTCTTATTGTATAGACTAAAAACTATAATCTTATACTTATATTAAGATGTTCATCCATTTCCTGGCATTATGTTACATCCTGTCGTGAGCCAGAGTGTGTGACCTTTGGACCTTGTTCTCTTATTGTATAGACTAAATCTGCAAGTCGCATATTGAATGTGGGGAGTGCCATTTGATAACTAACAGTCTAAGGAGAGCTATCAAAATCACTGTATGGTCACTTAGGGTCGAACCGGGCTCCTCAGGCCACAGCGCGGTGTCCTTGAAGTCCACACACGCTCCCTCGTTCATTTCGGTCTGCCTGATGTACCCATTGCATTGTAGAATAGTATTTTGACTTAATTAACTATAACTCTTTGTTCACTGCCTTGTAATTCACAAGCGTTCTCCTCCCATGACCTACTCACTCCATCAGAGTAGCCACATACGCTCGGGTAGCCATCCAGAGTCACATAAGTTACTTAGACTCCCCAATTCCACGGTAGCCAATAGTTAGAGAGACACCATCGAACTGCCTTGTGAAAAGGTAGGGTTTTACAATAATATATTTTTAATCCACAGATTGTTTGTAAGAAAGTAAGTCACTAGAGAAATTTGCAAGGAGAGCAACAAAGCCATGGGCGCCCGTAGTAACGGACAAGGGGGGACACTTTATACTTCCTGAAATTTCCAAATTAGTGTAATACATTAAATGATTTCATTTACAATAAAACGTTGTTAACATTTTTTAATCTTGTAGTTTGTCTTACAATATTTTCTTCAAACATTTCGCAACTACCAGATATACAATCGTGGTATACAACCTCTACATCCATTCGATGACTTTCAGAATATATTCCTCCCCCCCCCTCTCTCTCTCTCTCTCACCACCATCCGGGAATATTTCTACTTGTGCCAGTGAACAGTCTTCTACTGAAGAAATTGAATCCAGAAAGTAAACTACATAGTGGAGAATCTTGTACAGTATGACACTAGAGAAAAGAGGAAAACCCAGATTGTCATTAAAAGAACTTGTTATCCAAGAATAACTAACTAGTATCTCGTCACCCTTCCACATAATCTTTCCTGACCATTCACTTGGACCCAAAAGTCAATATTTTTCCTAGCAATTTTCATATTTCCCAATCTTACATTACCCTTAGTCAAACTCATCAAGTGAAATCAGATAAATCTATGTAGTTTATTTCAGGAGAATCAATCTTTATCACACACATACACACTTATTGAGTCCCAATTCTCGTGTGTTCCCATCACCGTTTTAAAGGACTCAATTTAGTAACAACACACCACTTATAGTCACTACAAACTATAATCCTACACATTATTTACCTCACAATCAAGAACCACAAACCACACAAAGAGGTTATAGTAAGTGACTATATATTGGTAATCTTAGATTTCAATCAGCCATTTTCCCAATCTGAAAGTCGCTTCTTACACAAACAATAGAGCTCTAATAAAATTTAACGTAATTTTATAAACAGTATCATATTTTACTAATAAGCATTGACATAATTTAAAATAATCCTTAACACAATTTTTCAAAAAATGTCAAAATAAAATTAAATTTGTTGAAGTTCACTCTTAAATTGAGAGTGCGGCAGATAATTTTTCGTTTATCTCTAAAGATATTCAAGATGTAAAATATATTTTATATCTCCTTTTCTTTTTGTTCGACTATTTTTTCTCAATTTCCTTTTTCTTTTTGTTCGATATTTTTTTCCTTTCTCAGTTTTAGTTAAGTTCAGTTGTGTTCCTTTATGGGCTGTAAAGGAAATTATACCAAGTATCTCATTAGTTTCAATTACCTTTTATTTTCTTCCTTGTGTTTACAACCAATCTAAGACTTCATTCTCATTCAAATTGAACGAGAGAATGAGGGACGTTTGATGTTGATCCGTGTGTAATGAAATACGACAGACAAAGGGAAAGGGCAACTCTTTAAGTACGTACATTTCAAACACTCGATTAACTTAATGGTAAACTGTTATGATCTAATTTAATTATCGCTAAGCTTGCTATTATTTTGTCTAAGAAGCAGTTGAAATTTTATCTGCTATAACATCGAGTAAGAAAGGTTAAGAATATGGAGTGATATACATCATTTTAAATGTATGGAAATGATCGTATTATTATCAAAGCACTAGAAGCTTGTTGCAGAATTGACTAAAAGTTATCACGTTAAGATATATACGAAATATTTTATGGGTCATTAT
The DNA here is from genome assembly GCA_902151445.1 of Timema monikensis. Lineage (NCBI taxonomy): Eukaryota > Metazoa > Arthropoda > Insecta > Phasmatodea > Timematidae > Timema > Timema monikensis. The sequence continues at coordinate 64,198 of CABFVZ010002039.1, read as the reverse complement.
AATGTTTTAACTTGACTTTCTAGCTTAAAATGTATTAAAAGCAATAAACTTTCGATAGATATTGAGATTTTGCGTAGTGCTTAGAAACAAACTGTATATTTTTTGCCGCCTCACAACAGTAAGAGGTTTAAAATTATGACTTTCGGGGATCTATAACTCTAGGGTGACCTGGTGGTCTAGGGGTAAGGTGTAAACTTCTGTGCTGGTGGTATGGGGTTCAATCCTCGGTTCCGGTACAGATTTATCTGATTGCCAAATTCTTCCTTCACGTCTGACAAAGCGTGTAATAATCACAACTTTTGAATGTGTGGGATGCCAGGCCTATACCGTGGTTCGGATCCCACGTTAAACTGTAGGTCCTCCATTTCATCTCACAATACATTACACATCAGCCTAAGTTCGTACAACCCGAGCGGGTAGTAAGACGCAATGCTAATAATAATAAACTCATTCCCAAAACTAACAATATGTTGGGGGCTGATTTTCTGTTTAACTTGTTAATAAATAAGAAATATAAATAACCTTATAAACAATAGTATTCATTTGACTTGTATGCTACGCTCAAAACGTGTACATTCTAATTCATGTGATTAATGTAAGTATCAAGGTGCTTATGCCATACATTCGATACACTGAATAAGAAATTCAATTCATTCTGAATAATTTTGCATAATTTAATCTATATTGTCAAATGTAATCATAAATCTTTTAAGGTTGAAAAAAAAGTTAAAAGAAATTGTTGATGTATATTGGTTTTTCAGTTTTCTTCCCTCCCTTCACCCTCATTCTTCTCCATATCTCACCCATCTGTGTTTATTTACATGTTTTCTTCAAAGATCTTTGTAAACTCCATTAAAATTAAACCTCTTCATTCTCTTCCTTTGTATTATACAGTTTAAACTAATAATCTTAGTAAATTCTCATTAATATTTATACAGAGAGATGTGGGCTCAATTTTGAATGGATCTCGTAGCCTAAATAAATACTTATTTAATATATATTAAACTTTATTTTAAAATTAAATTAAATAACATCGTAAATTTAACACAGTAACATGAACATTCTTGTATCATTTGTATTCTTAAATTTAAAGTTTATTTTTTAAATAAAGTGATGTTTGTATCAGGACTCTAAAAAAAGATTTGTAAGAATAAAAGAGCATGTATGATTCCGTGTATGGATATATGTATGTGTGTGTGTGTGTATGTATGTATGTATTGTATGTATGTATGTATGTATGTATGTATGTATGTATGTATGTATGTATGTATGTATATATGTATGTATGTATGTATGTATGTATGTATTTATGTATGTATGTATGTGTGTATGTGTGTATGTACGTATGTAAGTATGTAAGTATGTATGTATATATGTATGTATGTATGTATGTATGTATGTATGTATGTATGTATGTATGTATGTATGTACAGTACAGCATATATATTAAGTATAGTATGTGCAGTAAGTACAGTATAATGTAGTATGTAGGGCCTACAGTACAATACATTATGTACTATACTGTATGTTTAAGCACTTAGCTTTGAAAACTAATTTAACCTAGTGCAGCACCAAACCAAAGCTTCAATGAAATAATGTGTAGCTTTATAGGACAAACTTCGTTCAGAAATATAAAATTGTATAAGATTTCACCTGAGATGGAAATCAAAGTTACGTAGAGTTGTAGTTGGTCAATCCCGTTAAATCTTTAGTCGAAATATTAGGTAATACATGACTTTTGAAATCATGTTTTAACCAGGTATCATTATATTATATTTATTTTCTTTTGTATTAATCGTCTTAATATCAGAAGCCTCCTCCACTATAGTAAGTTTACCTGCATTTTCTTACAGAGTGTGGAAAACTCTTTAGGGAAAAAACGCCTCGTTAAATCCACTGGCAATTTTAACCACCGCCTTCCAGTGAGCGACCATCCTAACAAAACGAGACTGGCATCTTTTTTTCTGGATGCCAATAGGTATGAGATACTATTTTTAAGAAAGAATGAAAATGTATCCACCAGTGTATATCCCAAAACTGATAGAATACCGTAGTGAAACTAGGAAAAAAATAAATAACAGTAGAAAAGAAAATGTTTTGTCCTTGAAAAGTAATATGGAATAAATCCCTCACTGCTAGCAATGGTCTCAGTCCTGAGCTTGGTATATAACATCTTACTGAGACCCCGATAGTCTATATTCAACAATGGACTCAAGACAAGTTTGTGCATCTCTATGGAAGAGATTGGAACTCAAACAAACCGAGAGGGAAATAAATGCTGCAAAATATATATTGCACAGACTTTATCACGTTCATCATTTTCTGTGTTTGTGAGTTTATGGATTTAGGTAAGGTACCCTAATTTTTCATAAATTATTATTCAATCATATAAATAGGGGAACCTGCGATAATAAATATCAATAAACTAATTTAATATTAATAAAATCCTCCGCATCAGTGGGAATGAGGTTAAGAGTGTCATTTTAGCCTTCTGGAGACGGAACATTAAGGTTTGATTTCCAACTGTATATACTAATGATTTTCCCCCTTTAGTAGTTCCTTTAATTATATTCATGTATAACACCCTTAGTCCCTACCCAATTATTATAAACGTGTAGATAGTCAGGATGAATACTAATATAGGGGGAGGTGTGTGGGAGAAGGAGATAAATTTGATATCACAAAAAAAAAGTAAACGTGTAAATCCTGGCCTATAAACTATTACTATTTACTGATATTTATAAGAGAGTATAATATAATTAAAATGATTAAATCGGTTTTGAAGCAAAGCTATTTTATTTTTTGTATTTTTAATTTCATATAAAGTATAATTCATTTTCTAATATTTTTCATACATCAGAATAGAATTAATCTTAGATACTAAAATTTCAATCAAATTGGTTCAACCGTTTATAATCTACAAAAAAGTAAAAGAAAAAACTGTATTCCAGAAATACCTATTAATCAATTGGAACCACATTAAATATTTTCATCCAATTCTAAAGATTCACATTTCACTTTATCAACTTTTTTTTAATTTCATATTAAAGTTGAGTCCCGACTATCCAACCTAAACGGGACAAACTGGAGGTCAGAGATAAATGAAATGTTGGTTATAGTACATAAACTATTGGGGGGTGGGGTTGGAAAGAAACAAATAAAAAATAAATGGAAATCCAGAATGGAAATGAAAAAAGGATTACTCCAAAGTATAAACCATGAGATAAATTACAAAAATATAATTTGATTCTTGAAAACCGAACTAAAGATTTTAAATCATTTAAATACAACTTTTATCATATATTATAGTATTGATATTGATATTAGCACCGCGTCTTACTACCCGTTCAGGCTATACGCACTACGATAATGTGTAATGGTAGGGTGATTGTGAGATGAAATGGAAGACCTACAGTTTAACGTGGAATCTGAACCACGGTGGAGGCCTGGCATTCCCCACATTCACAAGATGTCTTGTCAGAGGTGAAGGAAGGGTTTGGTAATCAGATAAATCTGTGCCGGGACCGCGGATTGAACCCCGGACCCCAGCATAGAAGTCCAACACCTTACCCCTAGACCGCTAGGTCACCCATATAGTATTCAAAATGCAAAATTCAATAATTAAAAAAATTGGTGGATGAAGTTTGTTTCCCAGGTTTGCTTTTCTTCCTCGTAGCTAGGTCACGCCAATTGAACCTCGAGATGTTAGAGCTCGTCAGCAGAACATAGCACAATTAATAGTAAACAGCATACCAGTCCATCTAGAAATGGGAATATGTTATGAGGGACACCATTAACGGCCATACAACAGCAAGTGCCTGCCATAGTTAGTGTGGAGTGCCATCAACCTAACTCCTATTTAACCTGTTGTACACGCATGCTTAAACAGCTTTGCTCTCCCGGTGTTGTACGCCGAAACTTTGATTACAATTTAATAGTATTAGTATAGTTTCCCTGATATAAGTATATAGGGATATGGTATTACTTTTGGTTCAAACCAGATATATGTGCAGTTTGGGCTATGAGTTTCTGAACACCCTTTATATACGTAATTCGGATGAAATGGAATGTTGGATGATCGGGACACTAAAATATATGAGAAAGTAAACCCCCCAAAAAATCGTTTCTTTAGTATACTTTCCAATTCAGTATTGAGACCAAGACTATAAAGTTTGAGTTGAAAGAGTCCTGAAGTCCTGTACTAGTAGAATATACAATGTATCTGCTCGCTGAAAATATCCCAAATACTTGGAACAGTTATGAATGAACCCAATATTATGGATGACACATTTCTATAGTGGAAATTATTTTAGTCACATTAATATCTTATTATTATCTTATTATTTGGATGTTTAACATACATAATAACTAACATATTAATTTAAGTATTATAAAAAGGGTAATTAAAAACATATAATTAGCTTATATAGAGGATGTAAAAAACCAATAGAAAGCCCTTTTAAAAAAACTTGCAGTTAGTTGGATCTCTAACATATTCTATATTTGCCCAAACGCATTTTTTGAAGAGCGTATCTACAACGGTCATGTGGCACGTGAGTAAATACGTTATTTTCATCTTGTCTAGCTTGCCGGTGACGGGTATATCCATATTCAATTTCCAGTCAGGTGTACTTAGGCTCACCCCCCACCCCCCCTCCGCAAATGGTTTTTAGCTCTCACTACAAGTGAATGTAATTACACTTCCTATGCACTTAAGGGTCAGAATGTGAATATGACGGACATGTAGTAAGACACAAAGACCGATAAAAACACCTAATTTCGTAGTACGGGAATACTAATTATTTGACAACATCGCTGTTCCAGTTACAGTATCTTAGTGACGGTAAGTGACCATTTTAATCACAAAGATTTGATAATATTTACTAAAGTCAAGACCACTTCTCTCCTTGTACCCAAAATATGATTGCAGAAGGTAACATAGGCCACTATAGCTCCAGGCAGACTCGTGCAAGTAAGACATCAATATTCAGTACGGCCCCTGAAATTACGTCGGCTCAAGCGCGCACTGCATAACCCCAACCCTACATCCTTCTCCTTTTCAAGTATTCCAAATGTTCCATCAATCTCCACAGGGCAGAGCCACCGGCCTTGACACAGGAAACTGTGAGAGGGTGACCCTTCACCTCTGCTGGAACGGACCTCAAATGAACCGGGGTACCAGAACCCGCTAGTGTTGTCGGATGTTTCAGTTGAGGGTAATTAACATGCGCTCTCCAAATACAGGAATCGCCAACTAGATAAATCTAGCACAGAAACATTTTCCAACTAACTGTGGCCGAGTGGTCTCAAGTCTTAGGACCAGTTTCATAGTCAGGCTTGGTACGACTCAAGTGCGGTGCTATATTAATACAATATACCTACCTATACCAGAATGTAATGGGCCAGTTTAATATGCAAAACTGCCCCATTCCATTGTTTAGGTAGGTGTAGTCTTGTATTTAGTGTAGCACCATACTTGAGGAGTACTAGATCTGATTATAGAACCAGCCCTTAGACTTGACTCGGGTTCGGTTGCCATTGATGGAGAAGCTGGGGTTCATATCCCATCCAGAACTAAAAAGGGTGGTAACAGTAGCAATGGTCTAGTGGGTAATGGTGTTGGCCTACAGTTTACGTGTAGGTCAAGATTCAAATATCGTCCAGATGAACTAAGGTGGTGGTTTCCCTTAATAAGATTTTTCCTGTGATGCAAGTTCATTAATTTCTAATAGAAATAATCCTCATACTTTGCATTTAGATTAAATTTATTATTTTGCTATCACCACGTGTAATAACATGTTCAGGTTATAAGCATATATTATACCTACGTTAATTGGGTAGAGATTAGAAAGAATGCATTTTAGAGGTAATCTACCCGAATTTTCATGGAAGGAGAATGGAAAACTACTAAGGAAAATCCACCTTCAGTAGACCTGACCAGTATTCGGCCCCGATATCCCCATCATCAGTAGGCCAGGCTAATACGAGAATGATGCCTTAGCCCGTTCGGCTACTATAGTGGGTAAAATATTTTATATATTATAACAATAACCTTTATAATGTTTTTAATCGTCGATATCGGTGGCCTTGGGGTAAATTGCTCGTCTCAGATCCCAATGTTCCTGAGGTCATACCCAACCATGGGTCAACGAATTTTTCCTGTGCAATAAAAACCCGTAACAGAACTTAATTCGGATGGAGAGTAGGACCGTCAGTCCCATGTCGATTGTGACATTATATTAAGTGAACCGACTAATTATTTCGGTGCGCAACTTCTAAGCTAACTCAAATATAAAACAAACACAAAACCAAGCCCCCCC
>CABFVZ010002039.1:42645-57748 GCA_902151445.1 Timema monikensis | reverse complement strand
TTTTTTTTTCGTCCATCCCGGAATCTAACCCGGGACCCTTAGCTCATTAGACAGACACGTTTCTGACTGAGCTAAGGTGTTGAACAAGAGTTATTTGATATGAATTTTATCATGAATCCTAAAGCATATTAAGGTAAATAATACATTAATTTTCTTATAAGTATTTTCATTTTAATATTATCACTAAAAGCAGCGTTTAAAATGCACAGAAAGGCCTCATTGTCATCGTGTTTGAATTGCTCGTGTTAGTGAGTTTCGGGTTATAGTCTTAACCAGGTGTTGTAAGGGTATTTTTTAAATCTAAAGACTTTCCCGATCTCCATCCAAGCGAATGCAAATGCACTTCCACTAAATTCTTCTTTCCTCTTTCTTACCCTATTCTGGTGAATATGCGAACTTCCAGGATGGCTAGTAAGTATAGGCTGAGTACAAAAAAATATATATTAATTTATTTTAGCACCGAATCTTACAACCCGATCGGTTTATACGCTTATGTACTAATTACACCAATGATTGCAGAGATTATAAAGGTTTTATTTAGAGCAAGAGTACCCGAATTTGCGTGAAGTGAGAGGGAATAACCAATTTGAAAAACTACCCTCAGTATGTCCAACCAAGTTTTGATCCTCGATATGCCATCACCGGCAGTCCAGTTTACTACGAGGGTAGAGCGTTAGACCACGTGGCCACCGAAGCTGGTATTGTTATTATCATCGTGACAGATAGTATATATCCAAAAGGAACGCCCTGACAATTTGAAGTAATGTATGTGAACGTTAATGATGTCAATCACACAAACACGCAAGACATATCTTACACACACACGGGTGGATATTAAATTAAACATTTAAAAAATAGGCAGAAAGGGCAAGGAGTACCTACACACTTACCAGAAAATTGTACGCCTCAAAATTCACACTCAAAAACACAACAAAACACATAATTATAGTCTAGATAATTACATTACAATATTTACATAATTATGTGTATTTGTGTTTTTAATTACGAACAAAACACATAATTACATATTTTATATGATTACATTATAACATTTCACATAATTATGTTTTTAATTACAAAAAAACATATAATTATAGTCTAAGTAATTACATTACAACATTTACATTATTATGTGTTTCTTGTGTTTTTAATAATCATGAACAAAACCATAATTATATTCTACATAACTACATTCCAAAATTTTACCTTATTATGTGTTTTTACTTTCTCGCTATCTTACAAGTAGAGAAAGTATTGTGATAGTGAAAAAAATTAAACTCTAGATTTGGACGAATCTCGACATTTCATGACCCCTCGAGTACGAAAAAATTGTGTTTGACTTTCCGTCTGTCTGTCTATACCTCCAACTGGAGCCTAAACTATTTTACCGATCTATAGTTTTCATAGGGTTGCACAGAGGTGTTTTTGGAATTGGATATCCAACCCTAAAATTAAGGATATTATACTGAAGGGCAAAAAGAGAAAAAGTCCATTTTCTCAAAATCAGCTATAACAATTTTGATTAAATTTAATTTCAAAATATTTATAAATATTCTAAACAAAATGGTTATCCTCATTATTTCAGAAAAATGAATTTAAGGGCTCCAGCCTGATGAGTAAATTCCCATTTTTTTTTATCATATTTCCAAAACTATTTGAGATATGAAATTACTTATTGTTGAAAATATGTAAATCTATCTATACTACAAATATTTTTATAAAACCAATAACTTTAAAGCTATACGCAAATATATACATATATAAATATTTTTTAACTTTTCCAAAACTAAAGGTAGATTATTGCGAACGTAAAAGAAAATCTAATCTGAAATGTTGATGGATGTCGACATTTCATGACCCCTTGAACTCCCTAAAAAGTTGTTTTTGTAACGCCATCTGTCTGTTTGTCTAGCCCTAAAATTAAGAATAGTTTACTAAAGGATGAAAAGACAAAAAATCACTTTTTTTTATAATTGGATATAACAATTCTGTCTCTTTCATTTTAGACTCAATAGTCAATATTTACCTATCTTATTGGTCAAAATTTATTTAAAAAAAGAATTTAATAGCAATACAATAACCATAAGATGTGCATCCCTTAGTAAAATGACGAAAATTTTAACAGGAAGTCAAAATTTTAATACAAAATGTTGATCCTCGGTGACCTAATATCGATATTTTTTATTTGCTCAAATAGACCAATGAAGACGTCAATTCTTTAAAAATAAAATTAATAAATTTAAAACAATGAGTCAAAAAATGTTTATGTATGTATAGCGCAATTTGTTCTCGGGTTTGCTAATGTATATTATATTACGAATTTTGACTAAATATTTCCATTTCTAAACCATAGAGCAAGAAAGTCCGTGTGGTGCTACGTACCGTTTATTTATGTTTGTAATTACTAACAAAACACATAATTATTATAGTCTACATAATTACATCACAACATTTTACATAATTATGTGTTTTGCCATGTTTTAAATTGTAAACACCTTATTCGGTGGCCGTATGGCTTAAGGCGTTTCTTTAGTGTTTACTAGACTGCTGATGACAGGAAGGTCGGGGTTTTAATCCCAATCGAGTGTAATGAGATTGTTTTTTCCAAAATTGTTTTCCACTCTTCCTCCATGAAATGTGATTATACTTCTTCTAAGTTAGCCTTCCTCATCTCTAGCTCATTAGCATAATCAATACATATGCGTGTGGCTTGAACAGGTATTAAGACGCGGTACTAATAAAAATTGGGTACTTTGAAGTGTACAGTTTTCTGGGAAGTGTGTAAGCCTTTCTCGCCTATTCTATTTTCAATCTTTAGCTTAATAGAGCCATTTGGCACCATTTTCCTTTGCTTACGCTGATAGATGTGAAATTGGGTAGGATCGGAAAATATGGTTTGGCAATAAAATATTTGATGATTCTGAACAGATTTACGAATTCTGAATTAGCGCTTAAGAGTGTTTGTTATTCTCCTATTTACCATGTATAAAAAAAAGTTCCATATGTTTTAGTTTTGAGTGTAGATGGAAGGAAAATAAACAAATATTTATAATGTCCAATTGATTAACGCCCCAAGTTTGAGAACTAAATTGATAAAATCTCCATTTACTAATTTTAATTATTTATAATAGTTTGTTAATATATTATTATTTTACAATGTATTGTGGATTAATATTTTAAAAGGGGAAAATTTTTAGTAACTATTTAAAAGAAACTCAATACGTCCGATTGGACTTAAAACCCTAATCTACCCATCGCCGACAGTCCTATCTATTGCAAGAGTTACACCTTAGATCATGTGGCCACCAAAGTGGGTAGTTTCGCTTGTTCCTCTGTCTGTATCTACTATGTAATTTTTTCGAGATAGATAGCCTGATATTATATGGTTATTCCTCTAGGTAAAAATTGTGATTTTAATTATAATTCTAAAATTAAGGTTAGTTTATTTTTGATAAATTTTGGAAAGATTGAAAATTTTCTGAAATTGTTCGATCTATTATGTTCAAAATGGATAGCTGGTTAGTTGATAAATGACACTGTATGGTTAGTGACAGTTTATTGGTAGCTAATTTTTGATAAACAATTGTATGTTTGATCTTGTTACACCATAGTTTTTATACACATCTAGTTCAAGCCAAATCAGTACGTGCAGGAAGGTTTTAGGTCAATTTTTATAAATTTTTAGCAAAAAAAAAAAAAAATTTAATCATTTGTGTAGATGGTTTGATGTATTTTTCAGAGGTTTTCTAGTAACTTAGTGACTTATTTAATAGGCAAATAATTTTATTTCCTAACTATTTGGTTAGAAAAAGGAATTTTTTACCTCATACATTTATGCACCGATTCAGATAAGTAATATGTGATAGTGTGTGTAATTAGAAAAAACTATCAGAACTCATGATGTTATATTACATGCAAAATATGTATTCATCAAAATAATTTCACTTTAATTTTTACTTTCATCAGAGATGATAATTGTTGTTGACCAGGCGGGAAGCTACTGAACCAAGTGGTGCTGAAAGGAACAAAGTGGGTTTTGGTACATTTTGCACATAGTTCAGTCACCATTTATACTACAGTAAGATAGTTCAACATAATTTATTTATAAATTTAAAGAATGACACCTGGACACAGGAATCGAACCCGAGACCTTTGGCTTAATACACCAATATTTTAACCACTGAGCTATCCAGGAATCGTTCCATGTCCAGGGTCATTCTTCACTCATATTTTAAGGCAAAGTCCATTATGGACGTGTGTAAACTGTCGGCTACAAAATATGTGATTTTTATTAAGATCACGAGCTATCAGAAATCGCAGCCACCCTCGACTCGGTAAATGGCTTAATGCTGCCACTCTTACAATTATTATACCTGTAAGGGATTTCTTTATTTAATAATCAAACTAATATATTAAATAAACATTGTTTGTATAGCTACCTTAATTATGTGTTGGTATAAAAACCAATAATGCAGATTTTGACTCTATTCCTTCCTTTCTGCACGCACCGACTTAAGTGTAGTGAACCCTAATCTCAAAATTATTATAATTAATTATTATTATTATTGTTATTATTGTTATTATTGTTGTTATTATTATTGTTATTGTTATTATTATTGTTATTATTGTTGTTATTGTTATTATTGTTTTTGTTATTATTATTGTTGTTATTATTATTGTTGTTATTATTATTGTTGTTATTGTTATTATTGTTTTTGTTATTATTATTGTTATTATTGTTGTTATTATTATTGTTATTGTTATTATTATTGTTGTTATTATTGTTATTATTGTTTTTGTTATTATTGTTATTATTATTATTATTATTATTATTATTAGCACCACCTCTTACTACCCGTTCGGCTTATACGCACTTACGCTAACATGAAATGGTAGGGTGATTGTGAGATGAAATATAGTACCTACAGTTTAACGTGGGATCCGAACCACGGTGGAGTCCTGGAACTCCACACATTCACATTGCTGATGTATTTCCTCATGATTTATTCTCGTCATTATGTTTTCTTATTTGTTAATTAAGGTTTCTTATTGTGAATGTATCTAGACACAAATTATATCCGTCACAAATTACAAACCAACCTAATTTAAATATACAAAGCTAAGAGGTCAGTCTATGTTTCCATAAATTTGAAAGTTTATTTGTCTGATAGTCAAATCATGTACAATAAATCGTGATTATACTAAAAATGTAATAAGATATAGAAATTATTGGTTTTCCAGTTTCTCATTTGACTCGACCCCTTTAGGAATACGGTGGCTGAGCACCCAACTAAATCTACCTAACCTAAAAAAAATATGTCGATGGTAAAATTATATTTTCACATTGATAAATTGACGGCTGAGGGACTGAATCTTGTTTTGTTTTTGTATAACCAGGTTGGCTTTTAAGTGGTGTGTTAAAATAAACAGTTCAGTAAGTGCACGCTATACCCACCAAATAATAAACTAGTGTCAAACCAACTACTAAAAAAGAACTTCTAATAGCAAATGTGCTATACGGAAGATATGCACTTAAAAAAAGGAAATGACCTAAGCTTTGCACTATGCAAAATTCGAACAGAGGAACAAGAGAATTCGCTATGGCGCCATCTTTTAGAGTAAAGGAAGAAAGCGGTTTTATTACGTTTTGGTAGGAGATCAACCAATAAAAAAAACGAATTTCCTGGAAGTATATAAAGAGATATAGTATACGGAGGGCTAGGCACATAAACTTTGTAATAAAATAACGAACGAAAATATTGCACATTTCCAACAGAATATCGCCTTTCCTGGCTCATATAAAATATCTGGTCCATTTCCTCTCCAGTGTTTACAAGAATGGTATCTACTGGTGTATCGACCTCTTTGTTTTATCCGGATATCTCAATTCCTAGGTTTTTTTCCAAGGTATTTTACTCTCTTTTCACCCGAGTAAGCTTATCTTTAAAACAAGTAAACAAGATCAGTTCATGGATTTTATTCCATCGTCTCGTTTAGTTACGCGAATAATCTTGAAAACGAATATTCGATTCCTAGCTTTTATTCCAGGTAAATCTTTTTACCCTAGAAAGCTTGAAAATTGATATATAGTTCTTGATTTTTACTTCGAGGCATTTGTTGGTAAGCTTGATAAAGAGGGGTTCTTGGTTCCAAACTTATATTTATATTTTCAAGCCAGGTAAAATTTAAAATAGGTTCTAATTTCCTATTTTTTATTCACAGGCACCTGTTTATATACAAACAATCTTGAAAGCAGAAACTTGGTTCTTTGATTAAAATGGGTTTTGGTTTCATATTTTTTATTATTGGTTAAAAATTTTTTTTCATTTTTATTCTTTACTCTCGGGCACCTATTCTATCCCATATAAGATTAAAAAGTTTTTCATTTGTCCTCCAAAATTCACTTTCATAATTTTGTTTTACTATAACAAACAAAAGGAAAAACTAACAATTCCTTCATTAACGCCAATTTAAACTAAAGTTTGATAAAGCTTTAATTGAAACACTAAAGATGTGCTAATATTTGAAACATAGCCAAATATATATATATATATATATCAAACAAAAAAACTTATTTTATAAATTTCTTATACATTTTTAAAGACGCTGTGCATTTATTGTTAGATATTTGTAAGCAGAAGTTTTTAAAAAATACAAAAAGTTTTTCCGGAAAACCATGAAGTAGAGAAAGTACATTTTATATCTGCCAGAATAGGTTCTTCTTATGGTATTTGGTCTGTAGATACTTTGTGTAGCTAAATTTATACATTGATGTAGTAATTAAAAAAAAACATTGAACTGGTCAGTAGTTACAAAAATTCATTATTTATTTTTTGTACTTTTGATTTCTTTTATAATGCTTTAGAATCAGTAGTCTACTATGATTATCTGTGATTTAAATTATCCAAATTTATCGAAGTAGAAGAAAAGGGTGACAATTAATTTAACGAACAAACATAGTTTAAGAGAAAGTATTTAAACATTTGTTTTTAGATCAATTAGTGTTTCAAGCCTGTAGCCTAGGTAAGCTTTTATTCAAGCCATAGTTGTATATTTTCCACTAGCGGCCTGCTAGGTCTGCCGTAGCTATATCTAACTTAAGACTAGAACAGACACAAAATCCCATCCTCGGCCGTTAATTCATCACTGTGAAAGGGTAAACTCATATTTAACCAATTATAAATTTGTTATCTATTCTGGGAATCGAACTTAGGACCCTTAGCATGGTAGACAGGCACGCCATCAATTGAGCTAAGAAGTAGAATAAAAGTTTTAATATATAATAAATAATTTTGTATCCCTATCCCAGCAGAGGTGTCCTTGTGAAAAATTTGTCATGATCTGAGAGAACAGGAGTAAATCCTATAAATGGTGAACTAAAGTTGTATGTATGTGTATATATATATATAGGATTTACTCCTGTTTATAGGAGTAAATCTTATAAACGGTGAACTAAAGTTATATATATAATATAGGATTTACTCCTGTTCTTCCAGATCATGACAAATTTTTCACAAGGGCACCCCTGCAAGGATAGGGATACAAAATTATTTAAAACCAACACAAATTAAGGTTTAAATAAAAGTAAAACTATTCTTCTAAAAATTCACCACTTGGATAAAATGACAAACTTATGTGAAAATGTAAGTTTCATTTTTCATTTATTGAAAATGATATAAAATCCTCCTGACAGTCTACCTCTATAAATCGATAACCACATTTGCATGAGAATTTTAAATAATAATTTTATGTGATTTCAATATTTTTCCCAACTATATACACTATTATTTATTAAGTTTATTCACACATCCAAATAATATTATCTATCTATAAAAATGTTCACTTAATTATAATAATTTCACTAAACAACATGGAGATTATACTGCATGCTTCAGTAGACGTATGGTTTAAGACGTCACTCGCATAACAGGCCAATACTTGACTGTTGACTACAGGGAGATCTGGTTTCAAATCCCTACTGAGGCTGGTACTTCCTAAATTGTGTTTTAATATAGTTCCATGCAAATGTGGGTACACTACCTTAAACTTCAAGCTTCTTCATCCATAGCTCATTATCTTAATTAGTATATTCTGAACAAGTAATACAATGCAGTTGTGAAAAACTTTGAAAAAACTATGTTTAATATAAGGTTTAAATTTTAAAGTCAAAAAATAAAAATTAAATTATAATGTATTAAGGAGAAAAGCTTGAATATATTACGGTAAAAAGAAAAGTTATTAAAATATTAACTAAATAATTTATGTTTTACTGAATAGTATTAGTTTTTTACAAAAAGATTAAAAATCACTTTTATTAAATATTAACTCTCTTATTTATTCAAATTTACTTCTATACTAGGTTTTAATATCATATGATTTGATAAGAATAATAGTTTTCTTTTCCTGAAATATTAATTTATTCCTGTTCCACCCACCATCACATACATTAATTTTGATTTGAACGTTTCTGAATAAACGTCATCTTTATTAATTTTCAAGAGAAAACAAATTGCCTAAAATATTTTACTTGGATGAATTATTAAAAAAAATATTCGAAAAAAAAAATCTTCACTCTTTTCGTAAACATTTTTTGATCATCCTGTACAATGTAATCAATCCATTTAACCTCTGAATTTACTACTTCCTTAATATATATATATACATATAGATATACGTGTGTGCCATGTAATGATTACTCCTAGTGGAAGAACTGTATCGCACATTACTTACCATGGATCAATTGCTCTGTCTCTGGTAATAGCCGCTGAACCCATTACCAAGTGTGATACCGAAAACCCCTTCCTTCTCATTATTGTGTCGTTTTCTATCCACCTTTCTGGAGGTTCTCCTCTGCCATTCTTACTCTTCTAGTTTACTTTCGAGTAATTGCGACCCATGAACTTATTTTATTTTACTCGTTGGTTATTTTTAACGTACTTCCTTAATATACCTAGTATCAAAGAAATAAGCTGAATAATTGTTAATTTGTCATTGGAATGTGATATACAGAGTGATTACATATTGTGCTGATTTACGAAATGGCGCTGAACATGGTTTAATTGGTGTGATACAGGATTTTTTTTAAAACGTAACTTTTTTGTTTTAAGACAGAGACAGACCAACACATTTGGAAATGGGGACAAAGGTGTCAAACTCATCGTGTCTGGTTTCCTTGTGAAGGGAATCTCAGGGTTATAATCCATGATGATTATGCTGAGGTGTATTTTCCCTAAAAATAATCCAGTATCTCTCTACGCAAATTTCGATACACCTTCTCTAACTTTCTCATCTTTATTCCATTAGTTTAATACAATAGAGATAAGGTGCTACTCACGCAGTAGACTAGACTGCCGATGACGGGGAGATAGAGGTTCGAATATCAGTTAGGGTATGTTGAGTTTTTGTTTGCCCCTCTCCCTTCACACAAATGTTGGTACATTTCCAATAAATATAGCCTTTCCTATACCAAAAACCATTAGTATAATTAGTAGACAGGCGTATAATCTGAACAAGTAGTAGGACGTAGTGCTAAAAATAATATAGGTATGAGATCAGATTAGCTCTTTGATTGTGACCCAAGTGTTCAATCAGAGCTCGGTTGGCTTTTAGTGATATCTAGGTCAGTTTATTGTTAAAGGCTTTATGACATCTAAATAATCTAAGAGCTAGGGAAGTATCTGATAATATTGGCGCATGGGTCATTCGGTAACTTAAAAAGTTATTCAAATTTAATCGGCCAATTATTTGTTTAAAAAATACTACAAAAGTGTATACTTGTGAAATGCAAGCATTTATGCATGTTATTAAGCTTGGCATTGATAGTTTATTCACTGCTGTGATGTCAATTTTTACCCACATTGCATTGCGTTGTATATTAGACTATTTATTCAACGTTAAATTTATGAATTATTATATTTCATATACAATTTACTTGCTCATTCTTACCACAAAACAACAATGACTAAGCGTAATTTTCAACCCTGTTATTTATCAAAGGTGTATGTATGAGACACATCAAGTTATGCAAGTATAGGTCGTAGAATCACTGAACATTTAAATATCTACCCCTTCCTGTCCTCCCCCATAGTTGTGAATATGTGAACCTCCTGGGTGGACGAGTGGGTCAACGTGGTTTTTCTTTAGCCTATTCCTGTAATCCTTATCCTGCCTATGTACTCATATCCTCTGAATTTGACTGATGTGAAACTCCTAATGTTCATTTAAAAATCCCCCCTGCAGCCATTACGAAGCTGGGTGTGGTTGATATCGAGATATTCTCAGCAATGGTGACCTTTTCCACGCTATAAATAGGAGAATCAGGTGGATAAGACGTGACCCCACCGGAATCTTTGTGATGTACTCTGAATGCTTCAGTGCTACTGGCCTCAGATCCTGAGCCCAGTTTCACTAAATATATTATTTTACCCAACACCTTGAGAACTATAGCGTTTTCCCTAGTCGTTTTGTTTGTTTAAAAACTTTAACCAAAACACTTTCATCTACATTAAAGGTAGTGTTCCTTCTATCAGAAATTATTTGCTGTATTCCTTACTTATTGCACATATGGGCCCTTATTTTCTCAATGCTTTGGTGGTTTTGTCCATCTGTTCTGTTCATCCAAAGATGTTTACAAGGCTCTACTCAACATCAACATAGCTTGTGGAACTCCATATGTGAGCTGAGGAGTGTTCTTATAATACATAATAAACTCTATTATGGTCTTTACCCGAAATAGTAGCCTTCCAGATAAATCGTTTAAGCTGGCTAATACTTTTATTTGTTTAGCCATCGGTTTACGGAAACTATGGTGCATCTTATCAATAGCTTATGACAATTATGTTACAAAAATAAGTGTATTCCTTTGTACGAATGAGTCGACTGGCATTATCTGATACCATAAATGCAGATAATCCAAATCAAGCAAGTAGTACCTTCAGTGCCATAATCGTGACTGCTGTAGTAAATGACGACATCTATCAAATCTCTAACTATTTATAACGAGCGTCGTTTATCATCAAATAGGTTTTTCTTTTTAAAGATCACAAAAAATCTAAGTGTATTCACCTCCAAGGGTGTTCTGATCATGGCCATGGAATAAGCTCACACCTGTAAGGAAAGCCCTATACATTCCAGCATTAACCACAGCCTAAAACCAAATTCTCAATTTCTTTACCAAGCACTGGCCACTAAAACTTATATTTAGCCAGATTTTTAATCTTAACTATACCAAAGTGTGACTTGTGCATATCTTTCAAAAGCCTATTTCGGAAAGGTGAAGGAACTACAATAATATGTCCTCATAAAAGACATCCTTGATCCAAATATATATATATATATATATAAATTACCAGATTCTGCTTGAAATCCCTTAAGTTCCCTATCTACCAATCTTGGCCACTTTACCCAAATTTATATATTTTACACTCTCTGAAGCGACCAGATATTCATTCAAATTTTGACTGTTTTCTGATTAATTCATGAAACTTAATACAATATCTTATGGTTCATCATTCTTACTGATGCTTCATGAATAATATTCAGCATAATTATTTTGAAGTAACATATCTGGCCTCATGGTTTAAACTTAACAAAGTTGCTGCTAAGCTTTGTAAGTGATTTGAGGATAAAACTGGAAATCTAAGTTTGAGGCCAAATATTTTTGGGGGGTGGTTCATGGTCTGTCTCCAAAATAAACTTCCTTTAATTAAGATAATGTTAAATTTTAGGAACTCCATAAACCAAAGCCAGGACCTCACTATGGACCTAAGGATAGTTCCTATCTACATATTTCAAGACTATAGACGTGAATGCGACCCGGTTTGTTCTTTTGGTTAGGTACTGCTAAGATACCTCTAGGACTTGCTTCAGTACGCAATATCAGCTATAGAGCTAGTTTATCATGATTCAAAACAAGGGCGGAAGTGATAACACCTTTAATCTGATCAAATTCATTATTACACGCCCATGTCCACTTCCATGGAACTCTTTTTTTAAGCATTTCAAACAAAGGATTTAAAATTACATGAGCCTCTACTAGGAATCTCCTGTAATATACTACCATACCTATAAATGACTTCAATTCGTTGATTGACTTGCATGTTTCAGTTTCTAGTAGTGGTTTTATAAAATATGTATCTAATTTCAGCCCATCTTTCCCAACTATATAGCCTATAAATTTGATTTCTGACTATTGAAACATACATTTGGTTATATTATCAGTTAGTCCACATTCCCCAAGCCTAGTCAATACCACATTAAATCATTCACTATGTGGGGTCAGGGAAAAAATAAATTGATACCTGTTATAGCAAAATATACCTTTATGGATACTAACAGTAACTAGTTATTTGCACTCCTTGGTTAATTTCTTCTGTTGAAAGGCATTTTCAGGGTAAAGTTTGTAAAAGCAGTAGACCCTTCCATGGAATAAAATATATAATTTGCTTGAGCTATGAGATGCTTATCTACTTCTAAATGTAGGTTTAGTATTACTTTGTATAGTTACCTAAAAATTTGACTGAGCAATCAGGTTTAAGTGAAGCCATTGTTGATTTCCCCATTTATTATACTTGATTTGAAATATCCCACCGGCAGCTCGGAGCTGCTTAAATTTCTACATTTGTTTTTAAGATAAAGGGAATGTTTGAGGGTTTTAAAAACTTTGGTTCTACCCCCAGATTCATCTTAAAGGCCATTTTTTCCTTACTAAATATAGGGTACATAATTTTTCAGTAAACACTTCGGGGTGAATTTGAATCATTTTATCTTTGAAGACAAAACATGTCATCATCAATTGGTTCACTTTACTGAAATTTAAAAAACCTTACTAGTCTTCCTACGATAAGAGAGCCTTCTTTATGTATTATATGAAATTATTTAGGTTTTACTTGTACCTTAAAGCAACTTAAATCAAACATCTGCCTAGGGGAATTATTTGAAGAACCTCAATGTAGAATTATAAATATTTTATTCTTCTTTACAATTCATATGCCCTGAAAATATTTACTGTATAACCTATTTGATGTAGCACCGCAGATTATCCCAGTTTTAAGCTACCCCGTCATTTGAACACCATTTAGTGTAACTTCAACAACATTAATATGCTTCATGTCAAAATCATTCAAATCTTTCTGTGTTTCAGACCCTTCTTCGTTTTCCATAAAATTAGAGCTGAAACGCTTGAATTTGTAGAACATTTTCTTTTTAAGAGCCTCTGCATTTACAAAGGACACAAACATATTTGTCAAAAATGCACCGTGTTTTTGCATTATTGCTGTAGCCACAAGCCACACAAGAAGAAAGGACTTAAAACTTTGTTTGGGAGGACGATTATTCTTGCTTTATTGTTGACTAACGATCATTTTGAAATTTTACCGTTCCTTTTTTATTTCTATATTTTCAAACAATGTTTTGAAAGCAATCCCTTGCCGAGCACTCTACCTATCTTTACTAACGATAAGCTTGTAGGGCTCCTCAGTAAATAAGTGTTCTTTAACTTTCTTATCTTTTACAGCCATCACAAATTTGCCAAGACGCGCCAAATCTAGGTGTGTTCCAAACGTGCAAATGGAAGAAAGATGCCGATCTCTAGCAGCACAGTATGCTACTGATTCGTTTGGTGTACAGCACTATAAAACTCCCATTTATCTCTGAAAACAGAAACCATTGGTAGTTATGTGAATTTAACAAAGCTATTAAATTCTCATACCTTTTAATCTCAAAAGTACCAAGCACAACTAAATTTACTAATAATTTAAAATCAACCTGATTTTGATGACTCACTATTGTTTCCCACTGTTTAGCATCTAATTCATTTAGATTAATGAAACTTCCTCTTGAATATATCCCAGTCATACTCAGCAGGATTGAATTCCCTGAGATGCTAGATAAAACCAGCCATGGCCAAACTTGATGTTGACAAATTATGGTCACTTGAATCCTGACCATCTTGGCCAATGTGGTGTAACTACACAGTGGTGTAGAAAGGGCATTTGATGCCCAGAATGGGTCTCAACTTTGGCACCTCCTACCCATTGTAAAAACAAAATTCTTATTATAAAATTCTTATTAGAAGCTTGAATAAAATATTAGGAAAGTAATAGAGAACCAATATAGCAGAAATAAAAGTAAAAACACTAATACCCATATGCAAGAATGATACTAATACGACCAAGGTACTGGCAAAGTACTAGCAAAACATTAGTTAAGCACAGGCTAAGCACTGGCTAAGTCTGACCGATGCCTTGATAGAACGTCTGGCGAGCAGTCACGTGATAAAATCATACACAGAGATACCACACTCCAGCGGGAAATAAAATTCTCTACGTCCACTGCCTTCTAAAGTGACGATTTTGCTCGTAAAGTTAACAAACCTGATCATAAACGCCCAAATGATTCTGAAAATGTCGGAAAAAACATAAACAACCACATTTTAATTAGGACGAGCGAATATATTTATTCGAGCAAATATACTCACACAAATATAGAAAGTAAAAAACCGGATGTAGGAAGTTTTATTTGTAGCTGTGAGAAGGGAGCGTGGAAATAAATAACCAGGAGTTTCAACTCTACTGGTAATTACCAAAAGGTTAGTGGTTTTCGTAGGCCTTTCATTTGAATCTGATGAATATCAATAAAGAAGTTGGTTTTTTTAGTAAAATTAATTGCTAGTAAAATAAAATCTTTCAAGTTCTTCACGATCGTGTTACACTCTAAACATAACCTCGAAACAGCTTGCTTTCGTTTACGCACAAAGATCAAAGCTATAGTATGACTTTGGTTGGAAGAAAAATAGAAGTTAGTTAATACAATTATTAAAACATATTTAATATTTCTTTATATAAGGTCATAAAAACTGAGGGAGAGGATTCACAAATTACGAGAATTTAATAAAAATGTATCTTTGCCATTATAAGCTACATTAAAAAAAAGTGTTTTTACTATTAACACACACAATCTATTGTTTAAACCCACAGTATTATGATGGTTTAAATGAAAATGTAGGCCTGAATATAAAAATCTTAGAAACGCTTAAATATTCATAGGAATTGACAAGTCGGGTACCAAACTTGAACTATACTATTTAGGCGAATTTTTCCTCTTT
>CABFVZ010002039.1:0-42624 GCA_902151445.1 Timema monikensis | reverse complement strand
CCCCCCCCCCAAATTACAAATTGTATTCTAACTAGTATAACACTCCCAATAATGCAATAAATCCACCACTAAATTCAAGATTAGATATTAAAAAACTTTATCAGGTCTATAGTAACCAGGCCGAAGTGACGCAGAAACAAATATTATGTACAAATTTGAAAAAATGTACTCATAATTTTAAATTTTTTAGTTGGTATCTTAAGTTAAATATATTTTAAGCCTCTTACAGGGTATGGTGCTTAGTTACACATCATTCCCTAAATCTCTCTCAATCTAACAAAAGTATTTAATTATTTAACCAGCTATTATTTTTGTTAGACTTATTCACTAGTAGTTTATTTTGTAGGGAGGATCACATTACATTATCCTGCAGCGAGGCCTTGAAATACAGGTTTAACATTTGAAAGCCTAACAAGTTATTCCCTACTTTTAACATATAAGGCTGTTTAGAACAAGCAGGTCTTCTAAGGCCTAGCCCAGTATTATTCTGCATTATCAAATAAGTTTTGTTATTTTATGTAAACAAGTAGTCCACATTGGCAATGATACACAAAATTAATCACACATAGTCAGCATTTTCTTTTTGAAACATTAATAAATAAACGGTTTATCATTGTTATGACACTCATAAGAGCATGACAAATACAATTGTATACCAAAATTTTTATTATTAATTAGAGTTTTTATAACTATAAAATTAATACATTCACAAATGATCTTTTTTTACGTTTATGTCTATTCATATTGAGTATAATAAAGGTGACATTCATGTTTATGTCTAAAACCCGTTTTATTTTTTAAATCTTTCAATAAATCATTATTTAAGTATCATCCGATTCAGCATACTTTTAGAGTGTAATGGTAGCAATAAAATAGTGACTTATTGTTATTTTAGAGAGAAAAAAATTGGCCTTGATGTGAATAATTTTGTGTAACATCCTATTAAACCCAATTGTAAGTAGTTTTTTAAAACTTTGATAATGTTTGTTTGAAAACAGGAGCGACACCGCCTGGATATTCAGCAGGCCGAGGAGCGGCACCGCCTGGAGATGAAGCGACTGCGTCTCAAGACGGACTTTGACGCATAGATGCATCGCGAAACCCTCCAGGCGGTAAAAGTAAGGTGGGAGTGGGACAGTCGCCCAAACGAAGAAATTCACCGCACACAGCTCCAAAAGCTGCAAGGGCCCTCTGAACACACTGATTAAAGGCAGCAACCTCAAGTGTCTCTTCGCCATATTTTACTTCTTAGCTTTTATATCGTTCCAAATTAAGCCACTCATTTAGTTTTTTCACTTTCTAAAATACTTGTGCTGGTCCCTTTACTTTTTCCGTCATTCCAGAATTGTTTGAGTTCTTAAGCTTAAAACTTTTCCATCTCAGACCTGTGTATTTTGTAAAGAAGCTAACTGTACAATGGATTAAGTTTATCTAGTTCATTATATCGTTCTAAAGGACGATGATTTTAAAATAAATAAAAGAAAATTTACCTTACCACTCAGAAATTGAAGATTCAATGATTAGATGCACATGTAACGTTAAAACACCAGTTGCTCACTAGCTACACTATTATTCGTTCTCAGAACAAAATGATCTCGGGACTTTTAAAGCGAACTAGTCTTATAATTATGTCCTCATTTAAAAACCACTCTACAGTATGGAAAGTTGTTAAATTCGACACGCACGAAAACAAGTTGGTTCCTAGTTTGGTTTTTTCTGAATACCAACTCAGCTAGTATTAAGATTTTCCAAATGTTTAAATTATATATTTGATACATAAGACATATTGAGTAGAGTATTGTTAGTTATGGTACATACATGAAAACGTCACAGTTTTACATCACTCACTCAATATCGTCATTATTAAACATAACAGCCACATGGATATGGTGTTTTATGCCTGGGGATCACAGATGTCCTTGTGAAAGCGTAATGAAACACGCTTTTCCCAACCTAGTTTTGGATTGAAGGCTAGCAAATACATACATAGTCAGTTGAGACTTATTTGACATCACAGAATATTATGATTGTATTCAATTAGCTACACCCTTTCCTCATACTCTTTTTACGTTACTGAAATTGGTCACCTCTTCTTTTGACGTCACAGATTAGTATAATTCATTAAAAACTAAATTTATTTTTTTAATTATCCCATGACGCCATTGTCATACGCATATTTTAATTACACCATCCCCTCAAACGTCATATTTACAGTTGTTGGCTCAGTTCCAGAAACTGGACATAGCTGGCCCATCACTACTAATGCCAAAATCATAGAAACTGTTAGTTTTATAAACATATATTTCAAGTAGGTTTTTTTAAATATTACTTCAACCTAGCAATAAGTTATTTCACATCTCGAATAACAGCAAGATATGATTAAAATTGGAAATTTCTGCAAATGTGAAGTACCATAAAGTAATTTTCATTTGAAAATGTGATTTGCCATTTTGTTAATAATATTAAACAGTGCCTAGATTTGTAATTTATTAAAAATTGTTAGTCAATTTGGAGAAAATCCATTTTTCTCTTCTCAACCTTGAGTAAACTATCCTTTCATCATTTATTTAAGGTTTTAATAGATAGTTCCATAAACCTCTCTTAGAAACTCCTTGTTATTAATATTCAGCCTAATTGATAAAATGGATTAGGCTCTAATCTCAGCAAAAGACAGATTGAAACGCAAAAAATTTACTAAATTTTCGTGATGGCTATAAACAGGGAAATGATAGGAAATTAATATACTTGGCTAGAATATAATAATTTAATGCTAGAATAACTTATAAAAATGTTTGTTTATTAGCGTATAAGATTTTGTTTTTTAATTGTAATCAATATTTAAAAAACTTTTATCTCATATAAGGGGGTGTTCAAGTACTACATAAGAACTAGTATGGGTGTTCAAGTATTACATAAGAACTGTTCAAGTATTACATAAGAACTAGTAGGGGTGTTCAAGTATTACATAAGAACTAGTAGGGGTGTTCAAGTATTACATAAGAATTAGTAGGGTGTTCAAGTTTCACATAAGAATTAGTAGGGGTGTTCAAGTTTCACATAAGAATTAGTAGGGGTGTTCAAGTTTGACATAAGAATTAGTAGGGGTGTTCAAGTTTCACATAAGAATTAGTAGGGGTGTTCAAGTATTATATAAGAACTAGTAAGGTGTGAGAAGATTCGAAACTTTGACACCCATATCAGCTTCGACCAATATAAATCCTCGCCAATAACGGTCAATTATTGTCATTCTTAGCTTTTATGTGCAGTACTAAACAATATGCATATGGAAAAAAACTGAATCAATTAAACTGTAAGCTGTGGATAGCTTTATTTATAAAAATTAAACTAAATATCACAAATAGTTCTGCAATAAAATATTTTAAAGTAATTTAAGTGCATAAAGGTATATAAATAAAAATTATATAATATTTTTTTAGTCATAAAACAATCAACCAAAAAAATATTCGAGCCATGATTTGGCTTTGAGAATATTTCATACATTCGATTCGAGTTCGCTTCGAATTGAAAAAGTAGACTAAGCACACCAATAATAAGCACATATTTGATTTTTGGCAATTTAGGAACCCCTAAACTCCTATTGTAAGCAAAAAAAAATCCACCACACTCTTTCTTATATCATGTTTATTGGCTTTTTCCTATATATTTTTATCACAGGAATAACCATCGTTTCTTATGCAATTTATAAATTGCTGGTAATTATTAATGTACAGAGGTAGAAATTAATGGTGAAAAAAAATTCACAATAAACACTTTTGTAGGGGGCGGGGAGTTTGACTGGGGCGGTATATCTGTCAAAGAATAACGCAGGTGTCCTAATGCTAGCTCAGCCTCTACAATTAATTTAAATATATTGTATTATACAGGTAAGGTTTAAAACATATTATATATATTTTAATTTCCACTTGACTGAAACCATAAAAAAAAAGTAAGCTATGTGCCCTCTTACATTCTTGCCCATATCTCTCTTTCTTACCTAAGCATTGTTCCGAGTCCCCCCTATCAGTGAAAATAAACAATACTCGAACCCTCCTCCCTTCTAAGGTGCTTAGATAATCCCTGCATGCCCCCTATTGTTGTATATTTAAAGCTTGTGTTACTAATTTTATTCATACGTTTCATTTCTTTTTGTATCATTATTATTAATTTTGTCCAATCTACACTCAACAACAATGTAAACAACTAGCTTCTTTCAGCATGTTGAAAAAGTTTATTGGTTTGGCTACATCCACACTTTTTCTCTTAGCTTACACGATCATCTAGTACTCTATCAGTGGTATGTACATCATCATAAATAAGATAGCTGAGTGAAAAATATAGTAAAAAAATAAAAATCAACCCATGTACACACTTTCTGGGCAATATTCTATGTTGCATAGCGATGTTGAATTGTTAGTAAATATGTTCTAGTGTTTTTATTGTTATTTGTTCTTTTTCTATAATTATCACATTACTTATTTTCAATTTATAACATTTTTTTTATTAATGTTACTTATGTGTGTGTACTTAATTTCAATTTTAACCATGCTTTTATTTTTGCAGAATTTAATAACTCTAGTTTTTGTGATAATAAATCAAAGTATACTCTTATTATTATTATTATTATTATTATTATTATTATTATTATTATTATTATTAGCACCGCGTCTTACTACCCATTCGGGTTATACTCAGATAAATCTTTGCCAGGACCAAGGATTGAACCCCGGCCGCCAGCATAGAAGTCTGACACCTTACCCCTAGACCACCAGGTCACCCAAAGTATACTCTTAAACAAATTGTGTGCTTTTTTTTAAAGTCGTCACTACTCCAGTCTCTGATCTTTACTTCACCAAACTTTTCTTGACAGTGTATATTATTATGTCACAACCCGATCATGTTATATGCAGATGAACTAATAACACTAATGTGCTAGGGGTAAGCAGGTTTAATTTGGAGGAAGTGTGTCAGTATTTGTGCGGGGGAGAATGGAGAAACCACACCACCAGGGTTTGAACACAGATCTCCCTCTCATCAGCAGCCCAGTCTTTTATGAAAGTTACACCTTGAACCAATCTATCACTGGATTGGAAGCCAGTGAGTGTACCATAATATTAAGTATATAATTGGTCATGGACTAAACAAGGGAGTTTCACCAAAATAATTAAGTTCTGGTTTTCCACGCAATTTTTTTAAGAATCCATTTAAATTAAATATAAGCTCCTGTTCTGTTCGTTTCTTGATTAAGATAGGGTTATTAAAAATATATATATTTACCTGTTTTAGTACCATTATAATATTTGTAAATAGAACATAATTTACTACAAAATATGTTAGTTATATAAAAAATACAAATAGTGTAGAGGCTTGATAAGTGCAGAAATTATTTATGATTCAGAAGTCCATTTGTACAAATCATTTTCATTTATTTTTATTTACCAGAGATACAAAGAATAAAACTAGATGTTTTTTTAAAATAATTTATTTTCTCAATGATTTAAAAAAAACTTTACTACACGCATGTTTTCAATTATTGAAAAATGGTAAATAAATTTAATTTATCTAATGCCGGTTTGAAGGAACCAAATCATCAAAAACACATATCGGGAAATAAAGAAAACAGTTTAGATCCATATGATTTTAGCTTGTCTAAAAAGTTTAGATAAGCTTTTATGTTGTATTTGTCAATTACTAACACATTAACTTAAATGTTGTATGCAGTATACACCGATTCTTACAAGGCTATATATTCACAAACTAAAAAAATAAGGATTAAGAGGACTGATAGGGTATGCTTTCAACATAAAAGTAAAAGATAAGTAAACAATTCTGTTGCTTGGTAAGATTTTCTAAGACAAAAGATATTTAGAAAATTTGCAAAATATAGCCTTAAAATGCCTCATGTAAAAACATATAGTGCAGCATTAACAAGATGTGAGTTGTTTCGTCACAGTGTGACAACATATTGTTTGTAACCCCACACAGGGCTAGTGAAGACAAGACCCTGGTTGAGTGGGTCCAGGCAGTGAATACAAGACCCTGGTGGAGCAGGTCTGGGCAATGAAGACAAGACCTGGGTCAAGTAGGTCCGGCCAGTGAAGACAAGACCCTGGTGGAGCAGGTCTGGGCAATGAAGACAAGACCTGGGTCAAGTAGGTCCAGCCAGTGAAGACAAGACCCTGGTGGAGTAGGTCTGGGCAATGAAGACAAGAACCTGGTGGATTAATTCCGGTCAGTGAAGGAAGATAAGATACTGGTGATGTAGATCCGGCCAGTGATGTAGGTCCGCCCTTTATTTTCACAATATTTATACAAATAAATAAGTCTCAACATAAACATACTAGACCTACACCTTGTTTGCCCATAATCCCTTACGTAAAGTCATATTTTACTACAAAAGCCAAAAATTTTATTTTATGAATATTAACTGAGATTATTATGTATTAGCGAATGAAACGGTAACTAGCAGGGATTGAAAAAGTTAGCCAAATAGTTACCGTAATGAAGGTTGGATTAATATAGGCTGTAAAGAACCTTATAGCATAATATTTTGACATTATTAAACTTCAAAATATATTTATATATATATTTTTTTTAATATCTTACTTCCAGTGGGTGTTTCAGTTTGGATCTTAAATACCTTTTCAGTTAAATTCTAATGTAGCCTTGTGTGAGTTAGCTGGATGTAAAATAGTTAGTGGATGTGCGAGGAGTTTTCGTTTGAATAGGCCTAATAAAAGTAATTTAACCAATTACAAGAAATTCGTGTGATGCAAAACAGACAGAAGTACTGTCGATGCAGAAGATTTTTGCACATTAATTGGGCCTATAGTATACATAAATCTTCGCTAGTGCAATTGTATGGATTTGTTAACGATATTTACTCCTGCGTCACTTCAAAGTGAGTTTGGTTTAGAATTGGTAATAACAAAATTTAATGATATTTAATATAGTATATTTGGATTTTCAGTATTTTTGTGATTGTATTACAGGCATAAATTTTGTAATTGTCATTTTTTTTTAATAAAAAAAATTGCTTGGAAAGGTATGGCTCTTATATTTCATCCCCGCCTGGATTTTGGTTTGGTTTTGTGTGTTCACTTCTGTATAGTTGGTGTTGTGTAATTAAAAATTAAAAATATATTTAGTACTACTCTTCGAATGTAGGCCTGCTAGCTAGAGTAATTTTAGTTTTCTTTTCACTAACCGAGCTTTCATTAAACCTAATTATGTGTACAAAATGATGAAAAATGTGGGCCTAGTGTGTAGGCCTAATGGGTACTTACTAATGAAATTGAAGTTTTGCCTTGAACTAGATGTATACATATAAAAGTTATCAGTAATTATACAAATGCTATGGGTCTGTGTAAAATAGTTGCGGGTTCCACTATTGTTTAAATTTTGTTTGGGAAGAAACTTTTTCGTAAAATTATGTCAGTCCTATATTTATTTTAGAATATCATAAGGGCTACCTGAAAACTTCTCCATTCGGTACACCGGGGTTCTGAATTGCAATGTGGGTGCAGTTTATACAACCTAACACACCAGGGAAGTTGGCTTTGTCATAAAACTGCAAGTTCACAGCTGCCAGTTCAGCCACTACAGTAGGAAACTTCAGCACATGCTGAACATTATCTGCTAATAGAATGCAAATTTTCTTATCAACCCGAAATGCATTTGACTGGTTTATATTGAACAAGTCCCCAATAACAATCTAGAAAAAAGAACATAAAAGGTTAGTTAGGCCTACTATATTTGTACAACCTGATCAGCATTACCATTGTTTTTTATTAAATGTTATTATATAAAAAATTGGAAGGGCTATGACTATCTACAAACCCTTTCATAAATTACAAAGCTGTTTTTAAAATATGCGTTTTTTGTCAAAGTAATACTTGTTATAAGTTAACTTTCAAGAGTCAAGAGGTTATCTTTCTGTATGAATATTACTCCAACCAAAATCCTAACCTCCTTCAAATTCTATATAAATTACAAAATTATAAACCTACTAGCCTACTTGCTTCAATAATATAGGCCTATCATTAAAGTAGATAATTACTGAAATGTTTGCACTGTTATCACCAAACACACTGCTATAAAAAACATTGCCTGGATACTTAACCGTATATAATACATATGTAGAACATAACATAATATAAGTTAAGAGTTATAAAATAAATTAAATTAGTGGTTCCCTCTCAAAACAAACACGAGATAACATAAGACTTTATAGTTTAGTAATATTAAAAATAACAGTTTTAAACAAAAGTATTTATATTGAAGTATTAGGCCTACCTGTAAGCTTACCGTGGCATAAAATCGTAGGCCAATTATTAGTTGCTGTATTAGAAGAAGTGGAAATCTTCGTCGTGTGTTAGTAAGATCGAATTCCAACAAAAGCAAGAAATCCTGGCGAACAACTTCCTTCGAAAATTGAAATAGTCGACGAAATTCATCGTCATAATATGCTTGAAAGGAATTCTCTAAATCCCTTACATGTCTCCGAGGAATTCTCACCATTTTATGATCTTATTCCTCTACAAACTCGTCAAAAATTTTTTTAAAAAAAGCAACACCTAGATGATCTAGAATCGCTATTATTGTCGTTAAAACCGCTGTCTCGCTCGTATATGCGCACAGCGCCATGTTGTGGAGATAACGTGAAAGTGCGGGCAAAGTACAGTCAAAGTAAGCTCGGTACCAGACATTGACCAGACTTAAGATATTGAGTCATTGATCGTCCTAGCACACAGCTTCTACTTTGCTTGTACTTTGGCCGTGCTAGCATCGTTCTTTCATACGGGCCTAACACATATTTACACACGCTGGACTATTTCGATGCTACAATGGCAGCTAATCCAATTTAACATTAGATTACAGAGATTCAAAAATAAATTAAACGTGTATATAAATTTAAATATTTCTCCCTAAAAATATAACATTAAATTTAGGTTAAAAATTAAATTCAATTTAACTAATATAATTTAATTGTGTTTTTGTATAATCGTGGTAGCTGGCACAATCTTTACCAATACTACAATATCATTGAAGTATTTAAGTGTGTGTAAATGTGTGTTAAAGTTTTTACTTTTATTTGTACTTTATTATTTTCCTACTGTTCTATCATTTTATTTGTTACATTTATTTTGCTCAATGCACTTTATTTCATAAATATAAGAAACTTAGTCTGAACGTAAATAAAAATAAGGTGTAATAACCAAAACTGCTTAAAGGCAGAAATGTAGCGAGCCTCAACCTAACAAAAGGTAGTTAAAACAGTGAAACTCTATGTAATAATATTTTTTTAAGTATTATATTTCATCTTATCTTCATATATTTGCTTAGTTTTTAACAAAATTACATCTATATGACCTAGTTCGGAACCTCCACGCCCCCACCACACCCTCCCTCCACCCCACTGTTTACACAGATTGATATGCCTATTAGGCCCCTTATTTGAAAACTGTTAACTCATGTTGCCCCAATGGCATGAATAAAAATATTACAATTATTATTGTATTTATATTATTAATCAAATTATTTATTGATTTAAAATTAAATTATACAGAATTTATACATAAGTATTATTGAAATCTTTTGATAATTGCTTTAGTTAATAAATAAAAAAATATATTTATACAATTCCAAATTTAGTGACTTTCAATCATTATTAGTATCCAGATTGGTTCTTCCTGTAAACAATATGGTTCAAAGTAATTTCACCTACATTGTAGGGCGTTGTATACTTTACACTTTATTATTATTAACACCGCGTCTTACTACCCGTTCGGGTTATACGCACTTACGCTAATGTTTAATGGTAGGGTGATTGTGAGATTAAATGGAGGACCTACAGTTTAACGTGGAATCCGAACCACGGTGGAGGCCTGGCATCCCCCACATTCACAAGAGGTCTTGTAAGAGGTGAAGGAAGGGTTTGGCAATCAGATAAATCTGTGCCGGGAGCGAGGATTGAACCCCGGACCCCAGCACAAAAGTCCGACACCTTACCCATAGACCGCCAGGTCACCTTACACTTTATTCAACGTTTCATTTATGAATGGCTACATTTCAGGTACAACTCACTATCTCACTCTTAGCACAAAACTATGAATAGAAAATATAATACTTAAATACTTCATAGATCAAAGATATAAGAAATGAACATCAAGGTATTAAAGTAAAGGTTTTCCAATCACCGAACATTCAATCTACAAACGCTGATCAACACCTCTTAAAATATCCTTGTTTTGAACCTGTACTAGGGCTTAGTTTGTGTTCATATTATGTGAAAGATGGGTACAAAGTATTGTGAGCTCACCTGAATGACAGTCACGTGTACTGAAAGTGTATTTATGTTCAGTGTATATAGTAAAAATGTATTATTTTATTATTCATATATGTTAGTAACTATTACTAGTATTAGAGTGTTATTGTTAGTAAACATTATCTAATATACTTACTCTATTTTAATCATAATAACTTTAGTCTTAAAATATTAATTTCCAATGTGTTATTTTATAACATCATTTTGTCTTAGATCACAAATAGTATAGGTCCTACATTAAATTAACCAATTAATTTATATACCAAAAATATATTAAACATAATGATTCATTAATATTAACACTGAAAGACAATATTTTTAAGAATATCAAACTTTGGCGACCGGACTTGCTGAAATATAATGTTAGTAGGCATTTCACAATTTCATATACAGATGTTCAGAAAATCATAGCCCAAACTACACATATAGTTTGTTTGAATCAAAAGTAATACAACATCCCTATACATATTCGGAAAACTATGCTAATACCATTAAATTGTGTTCAAAGTTTCAACGTAAAGTTCCTAGAGAGCAAAACTGTTCAAGCATGCGTGAACAATAGGTTGCATAGGAATTAGGCCCACGGCATTACACCCCTTGACATCTTGGAGCAAGCAGAACATACCACAATTAATATCAAACAACCCTGAGGGTCACATTAATGTTCCTTCCTACATCACAGAAAGTGCTTGCCATTATTACGCGTGCAGTGCCGCGTGCCTAGCTTCTATGCAACCTGTTGTACACACATGCTTGAATAGCTCTGTTCTCGCGGCGCTGTAAAATGAAACGACGGTAGGTAGTACAGCCACTTTATGAACTTGAGACCCTCGACTATCGCCTACCTTTCATACTGTTTTGATGTGCAGGTTGCATTGTATTCTATCTCACGGCGTTCCTTGTTTTAAGAAAATGACTCGCTTCATTGTCGATAGACAACCTAAAACTAGATAAACCATATAAAGTTTCTAACTAGATTAATATTAATATATGATTGAATGTTACATTTTAAGTAATTTTCTTAGGTAAATTCCTGTGATTAAGACAAAATGTGTAATATAAAGATATACTGTATATAAAGATTAAAAAATATATATATTTAGCACCACGTCTTACTACCCGTTCGGGTTATACGCTTTAAGTACTAATTATGTTAATGGATTTGGAATTGGTAAGGTTGAATTAGAGGAAGTGAACCCGCATTTGCGTGGAGAGATAGTGGAAAACCATTTAGAAAAAAACTCAGTTCACCCGACTGAGATTCGAACCTCGATCTCCCCGTCCTCAGAAGTCAAGCTCAACACGGCAAGCGCGTTAGCCAACTATGTCACCGAGGCGGGTGATAAAAATAAAAATAAAAAAAATAATTGATAGGGATAGTTAAAGACAAACAAGTGCAGGACAACATATGGAAGTCTAGAATAAGGTGGTACGGCCATGTGAGAAGAATGGAGGAGGAGAGTATATAAAATAAAATGTAGGATATTGAAATATCGGGGTTGGGGGGTGAAGGAAGCCAAGAATAAAACTAAGGGAAAGGTGGATGAAGCGAGTGCTGAGGATTGTGTGGGATAGAGGAGAGGACTGGGAGGTCATGGTGGTGGAAGAGAATGCTACCCACTCAGTTGATTAAATGTCAAAAACTAAATATTTTATTTAAATTCATCGCGCGGCCCTCGGAAATTATTTACCAATACCTTACCCCCTGCCCCATTTTCCCACGAACAGACACCCTACTGTTCACCCTTGAGTCACTCCCTCTACACACATCATCAATATTGTATATATTCTCTACCAAAACTTGCTCCTAATCTATAGCAGTACTGAAGTAGGTAGGGAACCCGAATGCATGTCACACTGTGGATTCACATGTTCGTCGAGAAACTAGCACGGAACAGAAACGTGATCACGTGACGAGCTTTAAACCAATCACAAGATTCCCGTCTTATCGGCACGAGCTGTTCCTCTTAATTCAACTAATTTCTACTTCTTCTGCTCTGTCTGAGCTTGAGCTGTTCGACACAGGAGAATCAATCAAATCTCAGAACCAACCATCTCCAATCAATGCGCATGCGCTTTACAGCCAGAAGCTAGCAGACAGCTTCGTTGGCCGTTGTTAGAAGATTTGAAATAACCCGTTAATGTAAGGCGTGTGTATCGATGTATTGGATTGTGCCAAGACACAGCGTTATAACTAGAAAATATCCGCCGGGATAGTAATCTCGGATATATGTATATCCACCTAAAATATAATATGTTTATAATCAGTTGTTTTAAGTTAGCGTTGCACTGCATCATGGGTCAACAAACAGCGAGTGAATTACTGAGCCATTCAAGCAGGTTCTGCTCTCTATTTTCAGCGAACGTGTGATTCAAGCTTTAGGGGTCCTTAGTTTAATCCTACCTGCTTTGATGGACGAACGGTCTAGGACAAGCATGTCCAACCTGCAATCCTCGAGCTAGCTATGTGCACATCATCAGCCCAAATTTAAATACTTCAAATTGCAGAAATAAACAACAAATTAGGTTCTTTATTTTATTATATCCAATAGATAGTTCCTATAAACTTCATGCATGGCCCCCGGTCAGTTCTCCAAGAACTTGTGGATTCCTTGGTCAGGAAATGGTTAGATATGCTTGGACAAAGGCATCACTATTACAAAATGCTAAATGGCTGATGGCGTGTAGATTGGTGCTCAAATACCGACAGGGCGTAGTAAAAGTGTGTTTTTCAAAATAGTTTTCCACGAACATTCGGGTACACTTCCTCTGAAATTTACCTTGCTCATATCTAACACATTAACGTAATTAGTATGTATGTATATGATACAAATGGGTAGTTAGTCACGGTGCTAATCAATAAGTAAACACTAAAAGCTTAGTGCAGATTTGTTTTAGGAAATCTTATAATGTGGATACATGTTAAGAAAACCTTTAAGGTTTGCACCTTAGACCAATTTCAATTTTGAACCTGATACATTATGCAATACCATCATCGATTTGTATATTTGAAAAACCGGTAAATATATAAAACTGAAACCTGGTATCGTCCTCCGCACTTATAGTAACCTTAATCTTTGCTTTTACACATATTGTTGGATTGATGTCTTAGGCCACATGCTCACCGTTGTGGATGGATCCCTAACTAAGAGAGATAAAAATCTGAAATATTGCGTACTTGCTTAGGGACTTTGTTGGATGTGCGTCGTGGGTGTTTATTTTTGTTATGGTATATTATGGGACTGATGCCTTAGACTGCGTAGTCTTGCGTATAGGTGACTACCAAACCTATAACTCTAATTATCTAAGATTTTGTATACGTAGTCTAGGAAAATAGAGGGTGCGCAGATTGGTGATATTTGTTATAGCTTTGTCATATATTACGGGATCCAAAATCACATAATCACCCGTATGTTTTAGTAAAAAAGCATACAATATTCTTTACCTAGGATAAATTTTAACCTAAAATCCAAAGAAAATTTAACAGACCACAAAATTCACCTAGGAAACACTTGCAGATAGTTGTATTAACTAAACAACAAAAACCTACTTAACTATTAATAGGCTATTAAATAAATAAATGGTATGGTGCACCTTAAGGACTTTCTCTCCCTTTAATCTTAAAATAGAGACGTTTAATAACATTTGTAAGATATGTAAAACGAAATATGATTTACTGTTGCAGAAACAATCCAACAAAATCCTAAATGAAATAACACACACCGTTAAAGGGACATTGAGTAAAGAGGAACACCTCTATCCAATAACCAAATTAATTTCAAAGACTTGAATAAAATATATAAATATTGGCTTATATATCAAAAACTATTGATTTCAAACATAATAGTTTAATATTTAATATAGGTATATCTTTAAAATGATAAATTATATCATACCTCAAATAGTTGCGGAGATAATATCAAATTTGGAAATTTCTGCTTATGTAAAGTTTCAATAAATTCATATTCATGGAAAGAAGAGGATTTCCATTTTGATTGTAATGTTAAACAATGCCTATATATAAAATTTAATAAAAATCGTTAGATTATATTTTAGGAAAATCAATTTTGACTCTTTTTACTCATTAGTGGTAAGTTACCCTTAATTTGAGAGTTAGATGTCTTATTCCAAAAACCCCTCAAAGGACCTTATGAAAACCCTAAATACCAAGTTTTAACCCTATCAGTAAAATGGTTTCGGGATCTAGACCGAGATACAGAGACAGATGGCATCACAAAAACAAATCTTTCTGTTTCAGGCTCGTCGACATTTATGAAAGCCTTGAGCTCAATTTTTTTTAAGATAACAATAATTATCTCTTCGGGGAGTCAAGAGAAATTAAAAATATATCCTTTGATTAAAACACACACAAAAAAGTTCTAATATAAGGGGCCAGAGTCTTTTGTTTATTATATTCACTTGGTGATGTCAGAGTTAGATGACTTATTATCCACTTGGGTTATCCACATATTTACACTAAAAGTGATAGTTTAGAGGAAGTGTAGCTGCCATTTACGTGGAGAGAGAGAGAGGAAGAAGCCATTTTGTGAAAACCATCTCATAACTCAAGTCAAGGTTCGACCTCACTGTAACCTTGTAACCTTAAAATCAGTCCAGACGAGACTGACACATTTGTGTATGCACCCTAACCGCTACTTATAATTATTATGAAATAAATCCACTATTTAGAATATTTTCTTTACTAAACACATGTTTTTAATGATTTAAGAGTTTACAAGCAAACTATTTTAAGCATAATACCATAGCTGGCCCACTTCAGAAGATTAAGGCGTCATTATAGCAATAAACTAAGCTGCCAATTACAGGGATATCAGGGTTTGAGTAATTGTTGGGTGTTTTTTTTCCTAAATGGCTTTCCACGCTCCTTCCACGCAAATTCGGGTACACCTCCTCTTACTCTAGCCTTCCTTATCCCTAGCGCATTAGAGTAATTGTTAAATAAGAATATAACCAAACCGGGCGGTGGACTCGGTGCTAAAAATAGATGAGAAAATTTAAAACTAATGAGTCAACAATGAGAATCGTGTCTTGGACGTATATCACAAGATTGATTCCTGTTTAGTATTACTTGGAGCTATTCATCTTAACGCTAACTAACCCCGTGGTGTCGAGATCAGTGCACGTGGCTACGAGTCTAGGGGCCCCGGGTTCTATTCCCGGCTGATACCTTGGCTAGTTTTCCCGAGAGGGAACTACCCCAAATGTCACCAGGGTTTGGTTAGTTGGAATTAAGTTAGGTTAAGAGTTTATACTGGTTCCACAGCCTCATATTCACCATCACAATCACCTCATCTCCTCGGGACATGGAAAGAGCCTCCATGGAAAGGATGTACTATTAGTACAATCGGGCATTCCCTGATCAATAGTACTTTAGTACTGGAGAATCTTTACACTACTAGGCTACGATTTGTGTAGCCCAAACGCGCGATATGTATCTTCTTGCTGTCGCTTCTAATCTTCTCTCCAGGCAATTTATACCGGAAAACAGATTGTAAGTTAATCCAAAGTAACTAATTTTATAGGGTGTGTTTTTGAGTCATATAGAACTATGTTCGTGAGTTTTAGGGGTCTGGTGAAAGGGTGGGCAGGAGAGGAGAGGGGAGGGCAATGGCTCGTAAATCATCTTGTTCATTGCGGTTCATCGAGAGGATGAATTGTGTGTCTTGTTCTGACAGCCAGTAAATGGATATTGGGACCGCCTGAATGCTCGAGGTTAATAGATTGTTGGGCGACCATCTTACACACGGAAATGGAGTGACCTCCAGAGCGCTACAGTCATGGAACTAGGGATGCAAAGAGTATGGACGTAAGATTTGTCTTGTTTGATTTAATGATCGATCTCAGGGCCAGATTGTAATTTATTGGTATTTCTTTAAATAATTCATTATTTATTTTGAAGAATAAGAGTTTACCACTTTTTATTTCTCTTCCATGCTGTCCGCAATTAATTACAAAAGGGTAGTAGGTTTGAGGAAAAGATACTTTATAAAAAGTACAACAAGACTGTGTTAGGAACTGACCACTCCGTCACAGGAAAGCCATATTAGTTAATAATGAAACCTATTCCTTGTGCCCATCAATGTCGGCAAATAAAAACAATAATTGAATAGTAATAATGTGGGGAATGCCAGGCCACCACCGTGGTTCGGATTCCACGTTAAACTGTAGGTCCTTCATTTCATTTCATCTCACAATCACCCTACCGTTACACATTAGCGTAAGTGCGTATAACCCGAACGGGTAGTAAGACGCGGTGCTAATAATAATAATAATAATAGCTGATTACTGAGATTGTTTTTCCCTGTAAATAAAAGGCCATGAAATGCTAACAAAACATTTCAATATGAAGATAAGATACCAAGGTTCTTGTTTTATAAGAAATCGGGTGGTTTCAGTAACATCTTATATTAAAGACTGTCATGGTATATTTCAACTTCATTTTGTAGACAGTATTATTTTACGACAAAGTTCGTTACCTTTTTTAAAAAACAAATGATAGGTTCTTGGGCTTCAACTATTAAATTTATTGACATAAAAGCAACTTGATATACTGTATGGGTATGTTCATTATAATAGATGTATTATATATTTTATGGCCTTCAATAATATTGCATTAAGAAATTTAAAAACATTATGCCACTAATATTTAAAACATCTTACATTACTCTAAGATATGCAAAATTTAATAAAGTAAATATTTATATCCAGTATAATATATCATTGTTTTACCAGTTGTTATTTATGGGTGTGAAATGTGGTTTCTTAACTTATATGACGTAAACAAATTTAGGGTTTTCGAAAACAAGGTACCTGGAAAAATATTTTGTACAAAAAGCGATAAGGCTACTGGGGAGTGGAGGAGTTTATATAAAGAAGAGTTAAATACCGTGTAGACATTACAAGACATTGTTAGAATAATCAAATTTCGTATATTACGGTGGGCTGGACATGTAGCGTGAATTGGAGATTCTATAACCTTGTCCAGGTTACTGGCTTGCAACCCCGATTGAAAGAGATCAATGAGAATACTTAGACTCAGATAAGATGATAACAATAGAATGGAACTGAAAGAGAGAGGGTGTA
Organism: Timema monikensis; assembly: GCA_902151445.1. Lineage (NCBI taxonomy): Eukaryota > Metazoa > Arthropoda > Insecta > Phasmatodea > Timematidae > Timema > Timema monikensis. The sequence goes on along the minus strand of CABFVZ010002039.1, from coordinate 25,196 downwards.
ATGAGGGGGTATTAATGGTGATAGATCAAGATAGAAATAAGCGATGTACTTTCGTAAGCGCTGCAATGAAATTTTGGATTCCCAATGCCATAGAATAAGTAAGTAATTTAGTAAAGTAATTATTGTATTTCCCAGACATTAAGGTGAGTATGTAGGAAACGTGAGAAAAGGTCAGAGTTTTTGAAGTTTTTATAACAAAACCTTTTATAGCCAAAATAAATAAAATATTGCTCCATTAAAAACATAGAGTTTAATTTTCTACACATGGTGATAACAACAGTTCTTAAATATTTTCCGTGAGCAAAGTAGCATTAGATGAAAAACTTTTTAAATGAAGAGAAAAACTTGTCATTAAATTCCGGAATAACATTGACAAATATTCAACCGCTGTTGATATCACCATGTGAAGAAAATGAAACGTTATTGATTTATTTTGACCAAATAAAAACTGCAAAAACGTGTCTTTTCTCGAGTCTCCTCCAAACCCACCTTAACTATCCGAGCAATATTAGTGCCTTGTTAGAGTGAAATGATAACCAGTTGTGCCTACGTGTGAAGGTTGTCCAATATGTTACGACAGGTTGTAACGAACCTGCCAACCAAGCTAAGAGTGCCCAGTTCGATTTTTGGTATGGCTGAAAAATGTATTGTTGGTGAAATGGGGTTTTTATCTTCGTCAGTTATGAATAAAAGCTAAAGAGACCGACTTTACAACTATACTTTATTTAGTATGTCAAATAGTTGTGGAGAGGTTATCCTCAAATTAATTTTTATTACATAATAAGAATTTATATCTTGTTTATAATTATAAAATGTAATGAAAATCTTTAGAGCTAATTTCGAGAAGATAAATTTGTTGTCCTTTTTACGCTTCAGTAAACTTTCCTTAAATTTATGGTTAAACATCTAATTCCAAAAACCCACCAGGGGGACCTTATGAAAACCCTAGTTACCAACTTTTAGTCCACTCGGTAAAATAGTTTCGGCTCTAGTCCGAGGCCCAGACAGACGGACGGACAAACAGCTAGCATTGCAAAAACAACCTTTTATTTTCAGGGAGTCATGAAACGTCAACATTTATAAAGTCTCAAGTTAATTTTTTTTTTGACGATCAAAATCATTCTTTCTCCGAGATGTCGAGAGAAAGTAAAAATAAATGTGTACTTTAAACACCTATGATTAAATAAGTCTGAGCTACAAAGTCAAACTATAGACTCTCAGTTAGAAGGACATGGACAGACAGTGAATAGAGTAAGGAACTCTCTATCTCAACGTTGGGGGTTCGATCTAGGTCACGCGCATTGTCAGCCATTTCCCATGATCTTCAAGTAAATGCTGATGCAATCTCTTAAAATAATCCCTATTCCTCATGCTTGATAGTGTTAGTCATTCAGAAAAATTGATTGTCATAGAGATGGCTTTATCTCTATCGACTTCTAATAATCTGGGCTGCTTGCATATTTACACTCAGGAGGGTGGAGGGTGGAGATGAAAAAAATGTATTTTTTATTCTCACGCCTTACTACCCGTTAGGAAGTGTACCATCATTTGTATGGAGGGAAAGTGGAGAACCATTTTTGGAAGAACCACCCTCAGTACACCCGACCGAGATTCAAACCTCGATTTCCCCGTCATCGGCAGCCTAGCCTACTGTAAGAGTAGCGCCTTAGACCACGTGACCACCAAATCCAGTCAGATAACATTTAAAGGAGGTGTATCCACATTTGCTTATAGTTAGAAGTGGTAAACCATTTAGGGAGAGCCACCTGAGTAGGCCCGGATAGGAGTCAATCCCCGACTTATCCTTCATCAGCTAGCCAGACTTAACGCTACTGTCACCTTTGTCCGCATGCCCACCTTTCAGGGTTTCATGTAGTATTAAAAGATAAATAATCTAATATTAACTTTTTAATATTAGTAAACAAGCATATCTAATAATATCATTAATATTTAGAGTTAATATACTAAACATAATTTTATAAGAAACAAGTTTGGTGTGTACAAGACTAACAACTTAACTGAACCTAAGAGATAATTTATATTACTCATCACACAACTATGAATGAAGGGGCTGATCTAAATGTGTAGTAAGCCTACTGTCGACTCCTAGACATTTAATACTACTGTAAATCTCTTTAACTCCCTTCTAGGGGTGAACCATAAGCCTCTTATAGGCCAAACGAATCGTCCTCTCTCTAGAAAGTGTTACATGGGGTCTAGGGAGGCAGGTAAGTGATGATTCCACTCTCTCTCCGTTCAGTAGCACCGTGGCGCTATCTGGTCTAGAGAGCCATGTAATGTGCTCCGGAGGAATGTGTCACGTGACTCCGGGCAGGGAGCTCATTAATCTCCGTAGCAAGAGAGAGAGCGAGGGGTCACTGGCTTTCTCTCCTTTCCCTGTAGTAAAAGAGGGGGGGGCAGATTTCGCCTCCCCTTGATTCAAGAGAAGGGGTTCACACACGTGATGGAATGGATGTTAGAGGTTAAGTTGGTATTTAATAGGGGAGTCACCTGAACAATGACCGTTCCTTTTTTCGACTAAGATTCAGCCACGATCACAGGCAAGAGTATACACCAGACCCGTAGCCTCCCGGTTAAATTGGCTGTGCTTCATGGGAGAGCTTGAGTACTTCAACATAAGGAGCACTGCGTCCAGTTCCAAGTAACAACATTTCTATCAAGCAGGCATGTTTAAAAACAATTCATTTTAAAAATGACTTTACTAAAGAACAAATAAAAATTGTCTCCTAGTGTCAAAAAACTGGCTTTCAGAAAGAAGGTCCAGGTAGTGGCCCAAGCCTTTTCAGATAAACCAACACCCCCAAATGAGTTTACTCAGACTGCAAATTACAGAGAAAATTTAGTGAATTTTAGTGAATGTTGGTAAATGGTATGGTTGTAATTAATTTTCAAATAACGTCAACTAGTAACTTGTCTGGAAACGTTTGTTTATTAAAAGTGGTAAAGGGTTGAATTAGGGTAGGGATTGCTGGTACATAAACTATTGTGTTTGGACCACCACCCCTTTACAACTAACAATTTGAAAGTGAGTTGCTTCGCTTGGAATTACAGTTATCACTGGGGACCGCAACCAGCACCCTCCAGTGCCCAAGGACTCAACTTGACGCAAGGAGCGCAGTAGAAGTTAGTTTATAAAGCCACTAAAACAATTTTTATACATTCATACATCAAATCATGTTATCTGCAGGTGTCACTTTTGATAGTTATAATCAAGAACTTAAAAATAACACAAACAATAAAATTATGGTAACATGTTATAAATGTTAGACGCAAATAGTTATGTTTGAATTTTCTCTACTGTTCTTCCAACAAAAATTAAGGTATATTAGTGCCACTTCCATGTGTGATATCTTGTAATATCCAATTTTGGGACTATTTCTAGATTGTAATGATACAAAACCTAAGAGTGTCAGTAGAGTCCAACGCAGTAGTGTTCCGAGTAGGGAGGTTTCGGACTTTGGGGTCACTTGGTCTTGCCACTAAAAGTACAATATTGTATTATTTTGGGATTCATTACATCATTAGTATGAATGTTTTTATGTCATTTCAACCAATATTTAAACGTATTTTATGCAAAATAAAATAGTTTAACTTTGTCAAAGAATCAAATAGCCGAAGCTATTATTTATGCTTTATATTGAGGAATCAAACCCGGAACCTTTGAGTTAGTACGCTAATTCTCTAACCACTGAAGTTACGTTCTGCGTTTGATACTTTTTTGAATTTACCAGATTAGGGAAAAGTATCCAAAAATCATCTTATTTATTATTATAGTGTGATTTAAAACAACTTTAACCTAATAATTTAGGTGGTACGTAAAACCATACTGCAATTTTGAGTCACGGGTTGGCAATTTACACAATCATTGGTAACACTTAAAGGAACTAATCTGAAAGTGGAGCCATAAATTTTCCTTAAAATACAAAATGGTGGCATTTATTCAATATGGTTAGCTATATTTAAGAATTCTGATATTTTTAGCATTTGTTACCCAATTTTGCTGAATCCAAAATTAAAGGTTAAGAACCTTAATTTTAACTCTAAAAGGCCCTAATTTAAACGAAATACGTGCCTAAATCAGGGCTTGTTAACTTTTTGCTTGTCATTTTTTACCAATATTAAATGTTTTATTCATATAATTTAAGGAGTTATATTACCATTTATTGTATTTTGAAACAATCAGATCCTTTTTTATATAATTAATGTACACATTTATGTACGAAAAAACATGTTCGATCTCTGATTCAAATATTTACTTGTGGCACTACTAATACATAAATAATGTCACACAGATAAATAAATACTACAAGTTAACACGAAAATATATTTAAAATAAACAAAGTTCAGGATAAATAATTCTGACAAAAGCATACCTTTTATTGCAAATGAACCTTTAAAAGAAGCATACTATATATAGAATTGTTGTTAATTATAATTATATTTACTATGCCATAAAATTGATCCAATAGCTCAAATCTCAGTTTCAAAATGTTTTTCCGTTGGTCAATGATTAAATAATTAATAAACTAATAACAACATTTTTGTTATACATTTGATAATATAAAGTCAATTATAATAGTATTTTTTTAAATTTAATTATTAAGTAATTTATAATTGTGTGGCCAGTTGTATTAAAATATTGCGTAGTGAAATGTAGTAAAACGGTGTTAGTCACAACCAGAAATACGGATAAAATCATGGTGGGATCTAAAGATCCTGTAGATGATAAAATCATAGTGGGATCTAAAGATCCTGTAGATGATAAATTTTCTTCTGATCCTCTTCAAGACGTATCATAACATGCATCGGAAAAGACCAAATTTAACAAACTTTAAGATTTGTTTGACTCCTTGCATCAGTCAGTCGTGATCCTGTCTACTGAACTGGAGGACACGGGTTCAGTTATTGGCATAGCCAAAAAGAAGTATCATTCGTGAAACTAGGTTTACCCTTGCACAGTGATTTACCAAAGTCCTGGGGTACTGGATGTTGTGTCTGGCCTAAAATGAATATATTTTGTAAGTCGTACATTGATCTATTCAGTCAGCCCATAAAATGCTCACCAAACCTAAATAAAACCAAAATAAAGAATAAATGCACATACTAAATAGCAACATACTTACTACAGGTCTTGATATATATAATTAAATATTACTCCACAAATATGAATTTGATACTTTTCATATTTCGTTAAAACTTAAAGATTATTTGAATGGTGCTATATTTAAATAAAAAGAAATATATTAAAACGATCGTGCTAGTGCTACGGAAAATCAGTAAAATAAATCTTTATCACCCCTCTAAACCCCAATCCAGAGAATATCACAATATGTTTAAAATACTAAATTCCCTACATTCTATTACTATTAAACTGGCATTAATGACTTGGCACTCTATTATACTAGCGGCTAGGTGGGAAGTGAACGAAGCAGATAAAAGAAGAACTTGTTTGTTAAAGTAAAAATAAAATGAAAATATAATTACTCAGATTCGAAGTCTCTGATATTTTCTCAATTTGGCAATCAGCCCAGCCCAAAAGCCAGATTCCCCTTTTGAGATAGGCACTACGCTACAGTGCTAGGGGGATAAGGAGAGGGGGTTAACAACCCCAATAAATCTTGGCCATGTAGTCTATATCATTGGGTTCGTAGCCAGGTTGTTGATCAATAATTCTGGGAAACAAAGTGTTCGCAAGTTGGTAGACTGTAACCCTACGGTCACAGCAGAGTCCAACGAGTGAACGGGCGAAGTCCTTGTTTATTCGTTTGGGATTGTGTAAGGTTGGGAGGTAGACGACTTACTTTCTACAAATGAATTTGCTCGAAAAACAATCCGCCACTTGTTTACTTATTTAGTTATCTTCTTGTGCATTGTGTTGGTTTTCTCTCTTATACTTGATACCCACACCTAAACAGGGTCGGAGAGCTTTATTTGATTTGTATTCTGTTTTTTAAACTTAAATCAAATTATGGAAGACAATATTAATCAAGTTCTATTTATAAATTTCTTAAGTGATATCGGTTAGTCAAATATATATTATTCACTTTCAATAAAAATAATTGCAAGATCTTAAATATATCTTATTGAGTTTATATTTATTTTGTTTGACTTGCTGATAATATATTATTTGATTATCATTTGGTGCCTCATATTTAATTTTGTTATCTTCCATTTGTGATATTTGTTTAGTTTACTGGGAGTAAATTCGTCCTTTTATCTTAAAAACTTATGTTATTAAATTAAAAATATCTTAAAAATTATGTGATTATAGCAAACATTAAAATAAAACACTAAACGAAAGAAGAATTTGCTAGCAAATATATGTTTACACTAGTTTTTGCCCGCTGCTTCGCTCGCACTAATGTTAGTTTTAAAAATATGTTCGTAAAAACATTTATAATCCAAGGGCATATAATTTCCCGCACAGAGAATAAATCATGCAATGTATTAGATTGAAATTACCTGGATGAAACATTGGAGTTGAAAAGATGTAGTTTATCTTCAAAATAACAACTTGCAACGCATTGTAATTATTTTTGATCTAATATTAGACACACCAAATATGTGTATTAATTTAAGGTAATAAAGTAATAAAATTTAAGGCAAGGATTATTTGCGGAGGACCTTAGTGGTTTTATCATCAGGAGCAAGCAGTTACAAATTGCAGCAAGAACAATCATGTGAACACACCACTTAATATTGGTCAATTTCAGAAACACTTGCCGCGGAGATAAACACCTGCCACCTTCACGGTTTGTCTTTGCACTGGGTTGATGGCCATCCTTGATAGGACATTGCATGCACTTAAACTTAATGGGTAGGTCTGATGTAATCATGGATATACTTGATATCAAGACCTATTCTCCCATCTTGCAACCTCTCATGACAGTCATTTCTATGATAAAATTTTCCAGACTGTATATCTATAAGCAGGTCCCATTACACAGCTGAGGTGGATTCAAACTACGCAAAAAAATATTGGGGCTCAAATTTTAATTGAAAAGAGTGGTTGGATACACCGAATGAACTAAGAGAATTAAAAAATTGGGCAAGGTAATGACTATGGATATGTAAGTGAGATACTGGTCTTTAATAAAGGCATTTAAGTGCTAGAATAGCTTGATCCTTGAACCATGAAAGATCCCTGTATTTTAATTATAAGATGTAAATAGGGATGAATAAAATGGAATAATTCCTGGATATTTATGACCACGAAGCATATTTGTGAGTTATTTAAAGATATATTTTTCGTTGTGATTTGCGAAGACTCCGTTGCTGATTTTCATCAATAAATTATCGACCAATAAGTAAAGTTTTGGACTTTGTACTGGCGGATTCTTATGTTGAAGTTTTGACACAACCTAGGAATCACCCCTTGGTCTTTGGCCTATGTTTCCTTTGTGGGAATTGAAACTATATCATAGGAATCACTCTCAAGAAGTCTTTTATCTACTTATCTCCATTTGGGCTCTCATAGGAGGTAAAACATCTAACCTCAGGAATCACTCCTAAGAGCTTTCAGCCTGAGTTGCCCATCGGGTACCTCATGGAGGTGACCAGACCATCTTTTCCGGAAAGTACTAGCAATCAACCACTTAGTATCTGGGTTACCCACCTCACCTTATTTACTTCCACATGGATATTTCGTCAGAGATATAGCCACTCTTCAGGTTAAAACCTCCAGATGCTGCACGGGGGTCATCACGAGGAGGAAATCTGCCAGGATTACTGGACGAGTAACATCTCCCAGGCAGAGAGTGAATGAATCTAATCACATTTGGTTCAGGTCAGTTACCACTAGAGTGCGATCTACGCCATCCCATCCCATGAGCTTTCAAACCTTGATCCGCAGGCTATCTCTTTTCCAGTGGGGAAATCTAGGTTATATCCCTCTTTACAGCGATTCCTAGGTTGTGTCTTAGATCCCTGACATGTGAGTCCAGCACATAATAAAAGGGGAGCCAACTACTCCAGCCAATGGAAGTCTGGACAAGGTCTCCCCAGTTTTCCAGGTCTGGCAGGGATTGATGGTGGACATGGTGCCATCAGTCCCTTAATTTCCCGCTTTACAGGTAATGTTTATGGTGATGCTCGAAGGACACAACTACGATGGGTTGGAAAAGTCTTGCAAGAGATGTTTATTCTCCAGAAAAGTGGATGCCCAACCCTGACATGGAAGGCAAGTTTCCAATTTGGAAAGTCATCGACCTACATAAGGTCTGAGACTAGTGACATTAAGATTTACTTAATGTATATAACGTGAATTCACTTGTAAAATATATTTGTGCATGTTCCACACACACACAAAATATTTTGGATTTGTCTCTGTGTGGGCTGACAATATTCCATTGAATTTGATCATGTATTTACGGGAAGGATAATCATTTATTTTAATTTCATTCGAAGATCTTACTTATAGCGAAAATATTATATATGTTGTATTTATAACTATTGAACATATATTTAATCAAATAATCGAATATGTGTTATAAATATAATAAAACAGTCCTAATTCAATGATAACACTCTCAATGAATTATGATTATACTAAACTAATTAACGTAATAAATCAACTAAAAGTAATATTTGAGATAAATAAGCACTGAAAAGTAACTATGGGAATATATCAAATATAAGACAGGGAGAGGATATAGCATGGAAATCAGCATTGATATGTGAAAATAAATTGTCTTTTCAAAAAATTAAGAGCTGATTAAAATCAAATTTGGAAACCAGGAGTTGGAAAACATAATATAGCAGTTTAAGTACTTGGGAAGTCTCCTAGTGAAGGATGCTTACTACACCAAGAAAGAACTGGCTTCTGCATGACACCATAGAAGGAAAGGTTGAGGGAAAAAGGAGCCTGGGAAGAAGGAGGATCCAAATTTTAGATGACTTGAAGGAAAAATTAAAACTCTGGGAGCTCAAGGAGGAGGCAGAAAACAGGGCACATTGGTGATATAAGTTCATTGACTAAAGGAATGTACCTGTCAGAGGAAAAAAACCTTATAATAATAATCAAATATAAGTTATATATAGGCTAATATTGGGATAACTCGATACTTAGCCGAGACCTATATTAACAAACTGTGTAATTAAAATACACCTACACGTTTATAAACGCTATCAGAAAGCAAATGAAATGAAATAATAATTTAGGCTGAATAAATAAATATAGAGAGGGAAAGATAAAAAGAACATCACTGTTTACCAAAGATCATAAATAAAATGATGGTATCCCTAATGCTGATAATATTGATAAAAGAAGCATTATGTCTCACCTAGCTTTAACAAAGAGCATAGCTCCTGACCAAGCTATGGCAACAGAGCGTGGTATTTAAATAGTTTTAGATCCCGACGGAAGGTAGACATTGGTTTTGAACTTATTTTCAACTTCTATAAATGCAATGCTAATAAGATGCTTTATTAATTATTTATTTCGTTATTGTGTTGTTCCCGTTTTGGTAAGCTGGACAAATAAAACATCAAAAATACAGCTGTCAGCTTATTTATAGTTCTTCGTTGTATAATACTAAGCTAAACATGGCAGTCAATAAATTAAATATTAAAACAAAACATTATCCAACACAAAACCTGATCTCACAAACAAACGCCATTATTTCCTATGCATAATTTGAGATAAGTTAAACGAAGTAACAGAAATAGTTAAAGCGTAATTTTAAAAAATGCCATATCCTTGATTTTAGCTAAATAATCAAACCGCATATCAACCCTTTTCTCTTTCTAGGCCAAATTTAAATTTTACACTGAATCAAGAATGTATATTTTTATTATTTTAAGATATTTTTGAACCCCCAATTTCCCAACTTCTCTTGTTAAAATGAAAATTTACCTACTTAAATGGTATTCCCAGCCTTTGTCTTGCCTTGTTAAGTCTCTCGTTATATTTTAGTCACCAGGTCAGTTTGATTTGCAGCGTAAGTCCCAGGTGCTTAACACTGTTCACCCATCTGATCTGTTCTCCGAACAACCGGAGTGGGTCTGGCCTGTAGAGCTTTCTTTTCCATGTGAAGAGCACTGCTGTGCTCTTCTCGACATTAATACTTGTCCTCCAGGTAGTCAACCACCCCTACCACTGTGTTAGGCGAGTCTGGAAACGCCTCTCCAACAGCTACCCTCACCACGACTCCAATACTAGAGCCGTGTCGTCCCCATACAGTGCCAACTTGGTGTCTGAGGATTTTGGAATATCTTTCACATACAGACTGAAAAGCACCGGGATCACGAGGGAACCGTGTGGCACTCCAGCCCATATTCTTCTAACTTGGGAGGTGGAGTTCCCAAAGGTAGTGGAGAAGGTACGGGGGAATAGATAAGATTTTACAATCTTAACTAGGTATAAGGGCAGGTTCAGGGAGAGGAGTTTAAAAGGAGACCTTCGTATCAAACATGGTCAAAGGCCTTGCCACGTCGAGAAATATAGCACCAGTCAGCCTGTTGATTCTGAAGTTCTTCGTGACCTGCTCCATGAGCCGAACGAGTTGATGAGACGTAGCGTGTCCCACCCGAAAGCCGAACTGCTCGTCCACCAAGATTCCCACCTCACGAACATATCGGGTCAGTCTAGTCAGTAAAAGTCTCTCGAACATCTTGCCCAAACAGTCGAGCAAGCTGATCGGTTGGTAATACGAAGTTAAGGCCGGGTCCTTACACTGTTTATGAAAACAGAGGACGTTGACTCGCTTCCAGAGCTCGGAGAAGTGACTCAGGATCAAGACGGCGTTGAATAATTCCACGAGGAAGATAATCACCTCCAAGGGCAGCTATCTGAGGACAGCGTTATTGATACATTCACGTTCGGGGACCTTGTTTAGTCTTAGAGTGACTGACGCCCGCTACATTTCTGTCGCATCCAAGGGTTCAGGTTCATCAGAGGGTTTGCACGAGACCACACCGATGACCTTAGCCACGTTCGTAATGTGCACCGTGTTTGACGGGTCGTCAGTCGGTATAAACTGCGCCTCTAAGTGCTCAGCGAGAGCATTGGCATTCTCCTGGTTGGAGTTGGCCATCCCGTTACAACATAAAATAGGTGGCCTTGGTGCGGGGATACGCATCAAGTTCCTTGTCATGCACCACAGGGACCTGTCCTGCACGAACAGGCTCTCAATCTTGTCCAACCAGACACTGTTCTTGTATTCTTGGACCATCTCGCGAACCACATGGACTTTGCGGCTCCAGTTGGCCTTGTCCACCGGGTCCCTCGAGATTTGCCAAGCCTTCTTCAGCCGATTTTTCTTCCGGATGCGGCTGAGGATAAAACTAGGAAAAAAGCATGTGGCGCCCTCTTAGGACGGTGCCTCGGAGTCAAAGCCTCGCGCGATCCTTTGATGGCGGAAGTTATGAACTCTGCACCGTGATTGATTTATGCTTCTGTTTGAAAGGTAGGGGTGATTCCCAACCTCTCACTCAACACATTCGTGAACCTGTCCCAGTCAGTGAGCTTAAGGTTGGGTTTTTCAGGGGGTCTGTGAAGGACACTCCGCGTCCCTGGTCCACAAGAACGGGGTTGTGATCCGAGTCTAGCTCAGCTAGAGACTTCAGCACTAACCACCTTCTGATTCCTCTGGAGACAATGAAGTCTAGGACGTCCGGTAAACCAAGGGGATTGTTAGGGAAGTGGGTAGGGGTGAGAGGGCTGGAGGCCACCAAGCCAAGCGCAAATAATCCTAGAGTCCCACTATGGGTGCCTAGCGTTGAAGTCACCATCGATTAAAACAGGCGTGGTACCTTGTAGTAGCATCTCCATGTCAGCCCTCGTTGCCCGGTAGAACCAGCAGTATGGAGGGAAGTAGATGGAAATGAGATGCGCTGGGCCAGTTGAGGTCACCAGTTGGAAATTCGTTGCTTTCATGTGTTGGAGGGGAGGAAGGAAAATGACGTGATGATCACAGCCTCTCCGGACCAGGACTGCAGTCCCACCCCTTCCCACATACCCCGCTCAGTCGCTCCGATGGCAGATGAACTCTGCTAAAGAGAACCTCATTGCGGAGCGCAAGTGGGTTTCTCCCAACAGCTTTATATCGACACGATGCTTTGCCAGGAAACTTTCAGCTCAGCCTTCTTCCCCATGACTTTGTTGTCATTCCAGAGTGCGATCGTGAGCTCCTTTAGCACTGGTAGTCTCTATTTAGGTGTACTGCCATGAGAGACCAGGTAGAGAATGATGTGCTCCATGACCAGGTGGCCAATGTTACTCCTCGGAGATTCCTGGACCTTCTTCAAGAGACTCGGTGGAGTTACGGTCATTTTCCGTACCACAACGTGCCCCGAGTGCTTCTGGTTTTCATTTAAACTACCCATCCTCCCTTCTTGACACTTTGAGGTCCACACAGTCCCTGTCACCCACAAGGACTTGTACGTGGGACAGCCCTGTAATGACGAGGAGTGGACTCCCTATCAGTGCAAGTATTTCAGGGGAGATCGTCTCTCTTCCGGTCACCCACCCCTCGTGGTCACCACCCCACACCTAGGGTTAGCATTGTAATCCCTCCACACATACCCAAATCAGAAACAGTTCTTGCACTGAACTGGGCTGCTGGGAGACTTGTATTTCTCCGTTTGATGCATAGCCCACACATGACTGATATGGAGTACATCCTTACGGTATGCCCCCCGGGTTTCAGAGAGACAACGAAGTTCGGCAACCACTGCCTTTCTCCGGTCTTCTGATCCCGTTTCCACTGGGAGAGCATCTGGGTGATGGATTTCAAGGGTAAACCCATCTCCACCAGCTCTTCCTGGATATCTCCAGGGTTTGTCCATGTACGGGTGTCCCTTCACCACGACCCTGACCAGTCACTCCCGTCCCAGCTTGTAGGACCAATGCTGTATCCCCAAGCTTGAAAAGAAATTCTGGAGGGCATGGTAAGCTTCCTCCGACCCGCACTGGAGATGCACTTGATCCTCCGGTTGCCTGAACGCCTCCCCAGGCTCTTGAACCTTGTATCGGATGGCCCTCACCACCTTGAAGTAGTCCGCCACATCACACAATATGATGGGAGGGATCTTATTCTTGGCTTTGTGAGCTGGCCCAGAACCACTAGTACCAGGCTGGCATGAGGCACGGCTTGTATTGATACCCTTAGGTTTCCACCGCTTCCCACCTTTATACAACTCTGGTGCGCCCTGGCCTAGGCCAGCGTTGCCTTCACTCTCATCACCAGAGCTACCACCTAAGTGGTTAGGCTTGCCCCCGGTAGCTTCCTGGTGTTGCCAGTATTAACTCTTCGGCGGAATCTTACGGTCTGAAATCCCTCAGACTCATCATCGAACCTCTGGCTCGATTCTTCACGCATCAACGAGAGGTCTGGTCCTGATGACAGCCTTTCAACGTCCACGGAATCACACGAACTGACGACACACGTGAAGCGTGTGACATGGTCTTCCAAGTCTGAAGAAAATTCCTCCGGGCATTTATTACCTACCCACACCCCTTAGCGGGAGGTGTCGGAGTTTACGCGGGTTTTTGAGGCCCTTGCGATAACGCTTGCGTCAGTGACGCTTGCAGCGGTCTTTACTGGCATAAGACGGCTAAGCTTCCCCTGGCCAGAGCTTCCATTGGCACCGTTATATTTCCAACCATCGAGCTGTTGGGAGCTTTCACCATCCTTCCCGGTTTACGGGCTGTTTGCCCTGAAAAAAGGCCTCCTTTATTTTTGGCCATCAGTGGCACGCACAACTCCGGTAGTTGGAGGGGCCCCACTGACTTCACCCTGGCCATCTGCGCCCACCTCGTCGGTAATTGGTGAGGTCACGTTGGCCGTCATGTTGGCCCTAGAATGGGCCGAATCGTCACTCATCCCGAGAAGGGCCTGTGACTCCTGGTGGCAGCCGCCATTAGCACGCTCCCCTCCGGTAGTTGGAGAGGCCCCGCTGGCTTCACTGGGTTGGCTGCCTGTCACGTCTACCTCCCCGGTAATTTGGTAGGTCACGCAAGCCTTTTTGACCCTGGAAAGGGCGATTCTCCACCGGTAGGTGACTCTTTCTGGGTTCGCTAGTGGCACGCTCACCTCTGGTAGATGGAGGGCCCCGTTGTCTACACCCGGTTTTCTGGATCTTGCGCCCACCTTCCCGGTAATTTGAGAGGTAACGCCAGCCCTGTTGGCCCTAAAAAGCCCCAATTCATCACCCTAAGGTGACTCACGGTTGCTTCGGCCAGCAGCACGCTCGAATTTGGGAGTTGCAGTAGAGAGGGGGGGTGGCGTGGCTTTGTGCAAGTACGGAGGAAATATACAAGGGCCGACTGAACAGTGAGGCACAACGACGTGACTATAGAAACGAAAACGTTAATGTAAACTCTTAGTGTAATTGTGAGTGGTGCCACAAATTTGACATCAGTTTCATTTTCACAAAAATGCATTGTTGGTTCCTATCTGTTGCTGTATGGAGTGCTGATGGAGCATACCAAGGGAGTTTGACAAGTTATTTGATAAACCACACTTTTATTACGATATCAATACAATGAGAGAATTGGTTGTGACAGACTTGACTATAGCCATACTTCACCGAAATGGCTTAGAAGAGAGCACTCTAGACATTTTTTATGACATGGATTTTTAGAATTATTTTAAACAAAGATATTAAATAAAGCATTTTTTTGTTAGTTGTACACTTGAAACTGTTGCCTTTAACTGAACAATGGATTATGATGATGATTTGTTCTGAGCTAACTTGTACTCAAACATAAAATACTACTACAAATATGGGTACCCCCTACTCCACTTTATTGGCGAGTGTCCTTATTTGATACATCCCGTATTTCACTTTCCCCAAGCTTTCCCGTTTCAAGACTTTCTCGATGTTGTCATTAGAAGGGTGGTTGAAACCGGGTTACCAGAGAAGTGGTATAACGATGATGAATATGAACTTAAGCTATCGGCTCTTAATAGAGATAAGCCAGTCGATTTGAAACCATTTTGCATCCTTATGGCTGGTCTAACTCTGAGTTTTACTTGTTTGAAATGTGAGATTTTGGCTGTCAATATTTAATGGTATAAAAGGCGAAATCTTGTAAAGGTGTTTTGTAATTATTAGAAAATAATTTTCTTTCATATTTAATCTACTGTGTATTAATAATAATAATAATAATAATAATAATAATAATAATAATAATAGTGTAAAGAAACCTATTTATTTTCTCTCTCATATTATTACTGTGAAAATGTTTTCCCGAGAGATTATTTATAAACTTTACTTTTTATATTAACCCTAATGCAAATAAGTGGGTTTTACAAATTATGTTTGACCAATTCCTGTTTGTCACTCTGTCGGGAGATCTAAAGCTGAAATTGTTTAATGGATTTATTTCAAACGTTAAATGTTAATATTGTATGGTAAGCCTCAATAACTTTCTTTTATTTTGGTTTTAGCAATTGATTCAAAAGTTTTTTACTGAGGACCGATTTTTAAAATATTTAAAAAATTTCAAAACTGGTTATTACTATTTTGTTTAAATTGTTATTTGTGAAATGTTTTGGATGATAAATAACACCGTATTACCTTTTATCTCAGAAAAACTCATTTAAATGTAACTTACTGAAAAATTATTCAAAATATTTAATAGTGGCTTAAATTATTTGACTCATGATGGATATCTGGAAAAATTTTAGAAAAATAAATAATTCTATATCTTAGTATTTCTCAAATAGGTGGCATACCTTAGTAAGTGCGTCAATTAACTTTAGAGTTCCTAATGCCATAGAGTAAGTAAGTTAGCTGATGTGTAAGATTTGACTCCTTACAGGATACATAATTTAAATTGAAAAGAATTAATGTTGAACAATAAATAGATTTATTAAATAAAAAACAGAAATAACAAAATTAAGTTTTACAATAATATTATAGGTTGTACTTTGGAGCTTGATGCAAACAATTTGACTTTGCGGAATGTGAATTTTTGACTGTAGCTACAAGGGCTGTTTAGGTAGAATTTTTCCAAAGGAGAAGACAGTTAAACAATTATTAGCAAAGGGTATTAAACAAGATACACATATAAATTATGATCAGTCTGCTTGAATGGGTCTTAAGATAATATCCATTAAACATTTCGTATAATGATAAGCAACAGTAAACTCTGTTGATAACAGCGGTCTATGGCTAATAAACAGGTGTCAATAAAACAGTACTGTGGCTGGTCTCTTTCCCCTTCGGTACTGCCAGAGCATTCAATAGTACATTAAATTCTAATGGAAATCACACTAAAAGCAAAACAAAAACAATAGAAGCTAAATAACAGGCAAAAGAAAAGGGTTTTATTTGCGCGGACTTCCCTATGATTCTAGTGCAGCTCCCTGGTTTGAATACCACGGATAATACAGCACGAGAATCGTGAGTACTTGGCCAAGCTAAAATATCGATTTCCATTAGCTCAACAGTGATATGGAAAACAAGACAGGCTGCCTGGTTGTAGCCATCTATAAATTACACAGATGCACACGACGTACATGGCGTCATGAGAAACATTGGCTCAAAATAGATTAATGGAACTTGTGGAAGTTTTTCAAGTTTAAGACATTACTATTTTCTCAGATAATGGCTGATGATGTAAAAACTCTATCATAAGGACACAGGGACATAGTAACTTCAACTGTTACACTAAGTCAAAAGGGAAGACTTGTCCTTCAGACTCCAGGACACGATATTTAAGCAATTAACATAAAAACTTCCATCTTGTAGTCTACAAGCCTTGAAATGAATAAACTATCCATTAGACATGAAAACAAAAATATGCTGCGACAGAAAATATATGTAAAAAAACTCTACATTGTCTAGTATTCTAAACAAAACTAAACCCCAACTCATAAGGACATGTCGACGTTAGTTCATGATGCTTAAATATTCCTGGCTCGACGTCCTGAACAGGGTAGCGGTGTATCTGACGACCCATACTCCATGGTCAGCTCTTCTTCTTTACGTGACGGTGTAGAAGTTCCTCCTTCGACGCTGGATTATAGTATAACGGGTGTAATGTGAATTCAGGCCTTGTATATAGTCCCAAATCTGATACGAACGTTACAAATCAAAAGGGTGAGAAACTCAGGAATATAGACAAGGAGAAAGATGGATGAAGGCAAGATGAAAGGGAAATAACTCAAGACGAACTGTTTGCGGGGAAAGAAGAAAGCATGATCCATTGGGCGGCCGCCAAGCTTCTCTGACGAGAAGTGGGTCAGTGTGTCGATCCCAACATACTCTTCTTTCCTTCACCAGATGTAGTTGTGATAGTACGTGTGGCAGCCATCATTGAATATTTTTTATTTTCCCCCACGTGGCAAATGAATCCAAGGACATCTTGAAATGGTGAGTAGATACTAAAGCATCTTATATTTAAATATACTCGTTTTGATTATGTTATTTAGGCCCAACTATTATTTTAATGAGAATTTGTGATATAGATGTACTTTACTATATTTTCTTGTAGACAGCATGGAAAGCGTATGTAAATTTATTCGACATCATCCAGTGGCAGAGAGCATGCGTTAAAGTATTTTATTCATAAATATGATAATATTAATCCTCTTATGTGATCTCTGCTACAGTAGTTATCAAAATACAATTTTTTGAACAACCACGTGTTTCAATTTAGGGAGATACGTAATTTTATTTGACTGCATCTAGTCAGAGAAAATAAATTTTGAGGTAGATTACTGTTAATATTGTTTCTTTCTTTCGTAAATTATTAAATATTGATATTTAATTGTAGCTGTCCAATCTGTCTGATTGACATGCTACAGATGTACGAGTATTTTGTAAGTGATATTGAAACTAAACTTAATATCTCAATTGAAAATTCTTGTTTCAATAACAGTTTTATAGAAACCATTCACTCAATCATCAAAATTAATTGTAGAAATGGACCTTGCCCCCTGACCATCGGTGTCATACATGAAGTCTATTTCTATGTTTCTAATAAATTCTAGAGCAAGGGCACTTTAACTTATACTCGATTATAAGACTGAATAGAGGGAAGGAGAAGTTAATAACACGTGAAACATATAAATTAAGGAAATACTAAGAGGTAAATATAAAATGTAAACATATTGATTTTAACAGTAAACAAGATTTTTTTACAGATTAGGCCTTATGTATCGAATATTTTGTAGTATACATGACTCGTAAAAAAATGCATTATACATACATGTATACACTATACATGTTAGAAATTTTGCCGCTAGAGAAGTCTAAAACAAAACATGACTACTAAGGCAAGCAAGTCATAGCCATGGTTCAAAAGAGAGTTTAAATACTTTCTTAAAGAGAAATCTGTAAAAGACAGCCTTAAGAGCCCAACAAAACCCTTGTTGATTATCAAGTTGATAGTAAGATTATTAACAAATCCAACATGGGGCATAAGTTTAAATGCCTTCTATAAGAGAAATCTGCATGTTGATTGTTTCAATAATATTCTGAAAACTCAAACTCAAACATACTTGACACGACTCCAGAAGTCACATAAGACTAAAAATCTTGGACGCCATTGATATAAATAATAATGAGACATGTAATAATAAGTGGCTAAATGGTAAGGTGCATCAGGCAGGCTTTCTCTCTATCGTTTATCTTAAAATATAAACAACTACTATAAAACTAGTACAATTTGTGAAACAAAATAATATAAATTGTTGCAGAATCGCTCCACCAAAGATCATAAATGAAATAATATACTGTGTTACTAAACCATTGAGAGAAGAATAACACGTCTGTCTTTCAACGAAAATAGCAGAAATAGCTCAGAAACTATTAATTTTATAAAAAATATATTTCAAATAAAAGCATTTATATAATTTGAAGGCTTATTTCATATCTCAAATAGACGTGGAGATAGGATAAAAATGGAATATCTCTACTAATATAAATTACCCTCAGAGTTTTTTTTTTATAATCATTGTGAACAATTTTAATAAAGAACCTAATGTATTAATAGTAGGGAAAATATAATTCGATTTTTAAAATGTGAGATTAAATCTATGGATAAGTTTTGATAGAATAAATAGATAAGTGATGTGTACAATATTTAAATTCTATCCTAATAAAGTTTTAGTTAACAATTGATAAGAGAATCAAAATTATATTGGTTAGATGGTCCAAATGAATTGTGCTTAAACATATTTAGCAATGCAAGAAGTAAGGCCAGTGCCATGTTCAGAAATCAAAATAGTATTAAAAGGGTAAATTTATCAAAAAAAATAATAATATCAAGGATATTTTAGGTATTATCGGGTACAGAAAAGTTTATCGAGTAGGGCCAAATTAGTTAAGTATGACATCAGTAATGTGATGGAAGACACTAAAGATATTTTGAGTAGATGGAATGGTAACTTCGGGTATATTTTGAATGTTCACGAAGAATCAAAATTGGGTGAGGGTATAGAAATCAGTATGGTTGATCCACTAGTCCAATAGGCAAGTATTAAAGAAGACAACGAAACTATTACGATGTTAAAGAACCACAAATCTCCAGGTTTATATTCAATTCTAGCAGATATAATAAAGGTAGGAGGCAAAATATTAGTATTAAAATGCATAAGTGTCATCAACAAGTATTACCACAATTATGGAAAGAAGGTATTTTAACACCTATTTTCACAAAGGGAAAAAAACATAGTGTGATAATTATAGAGGTATTTCACTAATACCAAAGTACTACACATTTTATGTAGTATAATTTTAATGCAATTGACGCCATCTGAAGAGGAAATATTTGGTGATCGTCAGTAAATATTTCGATGAAATAGAAATGGATCAGATTTTTACTATTCGAGATATATTTTAAATAAATGGTACGGAACCTCACACGGACTTTCTCACTCCATTGTTCAGAAATGTACATATCAAAAATCGTAATATATATGAAACGAAATAATATACACGAGCAAACCTAAGAAAAAGTTGCACTATAATTATGTTAAGACATTTCTGATTCCCGGTTTGAAATATTATAATTTTATTTCTAAAGAATTGTGGTCCTCATTTGTATAGTTAGACCAATAAAATAGATTGATATTGGATCCACAAAGGTCAATATTTAGTATTAAAGTTTCGACTTCTGGTTAAAATTTTATTAGGTGTTGCACACCTTGTGGCTATTGCATTGCTATTAACTTCCTCATTTATAAATTTAAACCAATAAAAGATGTAAATATTGACTATTAGTCTAAAATGATAAATAAGATTTCCCCTAGTAAGTTAAAGGAAATATAATATAAATATTTTGAGGTACTTACTTATTTACTTACTCTATGGCATTGTAGCATTTGGCTACAAGTAAAAAGGGAGCAAGTCAACGATAACAAATACTCACCCCATTTCACCATCCTGGCGGCGCTGTACTCCGAACCGAGAGAGACAACAACACTACCGACCTCAATTCCACCGCACAGACAACTGACCAGCTCTGCCTAAGAATCCAACCACGCCCGCTAGAGGTCGCCATGTGCTCAAGCTATTCCAAAGAACTTAAGAAGAAAAGAGATGCCTGTCCCGCAAAGCGCCCAAACATTTCAATTGCATCGAGAAATGAGTAGAATCTCGTTCTGTCAATCGCATTTCCCTCCCGGTGTATGATACTCTTTGGTTCCCCTTTATTTGTTTTCCTTTGTTCCGTGTTCCTTCAGTTTTGCGAATCGTATATAAGACCGGCGTAGGAAAGCGTCCGGCACTATTGGACATTGCTCGGACTTAATAGGACGAAGCCGAGGCTTCAGCATAATTTAAAATATGTAAGGGTAAATTTCTTTTCGGCGTAAATATTTTTTTTTTCTCAAATCTCCCTTTCGGCATGTTATTATTTATACTTTCAAATTAGTAACTGTTTGAATCTTATAAAACTTACATTTTTCACGTTGTATTTAAATGGTCTAATTTATTTATAGCAGTCTAGTTTGTAGGGATAAATTTGGAGATATCACTATTGAGCTGATAGATAAAATAAAAGAGGATCTGAAATATAAATTTTGAATCTCGCCTTTTTATTATGATGGTTGGATGTTACTTGTCTACATAATATCTACGTTAGATGTTCTTTTTAATTTTTATTGCTTACTCTCCTGTATTGTTAATATTGTTATTGATAAATTTAGGGAAATATGATTTTAGGTTATTATGGGATATATTAGAAATTTGTGGACGATGCTCATTTTGATTATGCTGAATAATTATGAGTAATAGAATTCAAATGTTAGATAGTTAAAAGGTTCGTATTAGGATAATATTGAGTAACTTCGTATGCAAAGTTCAGGTGAAAAATAAGCTAAATGATTCTTTGTTGAATATATTCTAAAAATTTGTTGTTTAATTGAAAGTAAAGACAATCTTAACTT
The DNA here is from genome assembly GCA_902151445.1 of Timema monikensis. Lineage (NCBI taxonomy): Eukaryota > Metazoa > Arthropoda > Insecta > Phasmatodea > Timematidae > Timema > Timema monikensis. The sequence continues at coordinate 3,834 of CABFVZ010002039.1, read as the reverse complement.
AAATCCTTCTAGCTCATTGCAGATGGTGAATTTATTGAAGATCGTGGGAGATATTATATATTTCTACATAATACTTTTAACTTGTTACATAAAAAACATATATTTATTTATTTATTTATTTAATTATGATATTTATAATATACACATACATGCACTTCTTGAAATTTATTTAATGTTATTGTTAGGGAAAATACCCTTAAGTTTGGAAACTATCTCTGTCCTTCCTTAATTTCAATTATTATTATTATTATTATTATATTTATATTTCTGGAGACCAACCGTTAGGTTCTTCCCGCCCTTAGATTGAGTTGCGTGCCCTGGGTTTCTGTTGTGTACCCATCATTCAAAACTATTACTCACACAGCTCACTCCTATTGCTTTCGTTATGGTATTAATTATTTTATGAGATTTGGACTCTCTTTTGTAGGATTTTGAGATATTTAGGGTTCATCATTAGAGAATTATTGCGTTAAAACTTAAGTAGTATCTCTGTAAAACTAAAGCCCACAAAATTGTATTAATATATTTGCAAATTTCTCTGAAAATATTGGTTTTATAAAAATATATTTCAAATAAAACTTTTTTATTTATAATAGAGCTACAATTTTGCAGTGGTAAATTGTTTATTGCAGAAAATATTTGAGGAAATTTGGAAATTTCTACCTCTGTAAATTATCCTAAAGTACATTTCCATGGGAATGTGAAAATATCCATTTTAAATATTATAATAATCAAAGCCTAGATACTAGTTTTAATCAAAATCGGTAGAGCCAATTTTGGGGAAAATGATCTTTTCTCTTCTCGCCCCTTAATAAACTACTCTTAATTTTAGGGTTAAACAGACATGCAGAGAGACGGTATTGAAAAACCATTTTTTAAGTTTCGGGGGGTCATGAAACTTTGACATCCATCAATATCTCTGGTTAGATTTTTTTTTACGGTCACAATACTTTATCTTAAGTGTTAAAAAAGTTTAAAAAAATATATTTGCATGTAGCTTGAAAATAATTATTGGTTATAAAAGAATATGTTTCAAATAAAATATTTTTATTCTAAATAGACCTACATATTTGCAATGATAAGTAATTTCATGAGTACGGAGATATTAAATAAAAATGAGAATTTACGCATAAGATCGGAAAGCAAAAATTCATTTAGATGAAAAATTTAGTGTATTCATTTTGTTTGTAATATTTATCTATGTTTGGAAATGAAATTTAATCAAAATCGTTAGAGCCGATTTTGATAAAATCTATTTTTTCTCTTTTCGCTCTTCAGTGAGCTACCCTTAATTGTAGCTATAGACATCCCATTCCAAAAACCCCTTGGGTCAACTCTATGAAAACCCTAAATACTAGGTTTTATCCTGATTGGTAAAATAGTTTAGGCTGTACTACGAGATACAGACAGGCAGATGGAAATTTAAAAACCACTGTTTCAGATTTGGGATGTCATGAAACGTTAAAATTCATCAAAATGTCGAGATAGATTTTCTTGACAACAACAATACTTTCTCTACCTGTAAGGTAGCGCTAAAGTAGAAACTACATTAGTAACTCTATTTGCCATGTTTTGACGTTTTCATTATTAATGTATGACTAGGTTTAGATGTTATGTTTTCAACTGAGTGTTTTGTCTAAACACGCTTATTTCTAGAATATAATGAGTAAATTGGCTTGAAATTTTAATCTGAATCGTTCTACCCACTCGATATAACTTATAATTGTCTATCATTAACGTAAACATTTATAAAATAATGTTACCATGTGAGATTTTATCAAGAGCATAGGCCTAATATATATTAGATTGGTCGAGTGAGAACTTATTTGACCTTCATCATCCTACACCATTAATGTAATTAAATTTTAATTCCACAGACGGGTAGTAAGACAGTAAAGTGAATACAAAGTTAGTAGTATTCTAGTGTATATAACATTAATCATATATATATATGTATATTTATATATATGTATATTTATATATATATATTTATATATATATATATATTTATATATATATTTATATATATATTTATATATATTTATATATATATTTATATATATATTTATATATTTATATATATTTATTTATATATATATTTATATATATATTTTTATATATATATATTTTTATATATATATATTTTTATATATATATAAATATATATATATTTTTTTATATATATATTATGCGTTTTGTTTTTGGTGTAAGAGCACACACAAACAAATATACTCTTATATGTTAGTAAGACATAAAAATGTATAAATATGTACATTTTACACACACATATATACACACGCTTTACTACCTTACTACCTATATATACTATCCACATTTAATTACACTAATGGTGTACGAATTATTAAGATATTAATTTAGAGGAAGTGTACTCGCACTTACGTGGAGGGAGGGTGAAAAGCAATTTAAGAGAAACACACATTTAATAGTTCAATCAGCTGGGAGTCAATCCCCGGCCTCCTTTACCCCAGCAAACTAGACGAGTTGAGTTACATATTTATTTCACGTGTCACCGACGCGAGTAGTTTCTTTATTGATAATATTACTATCATATTAGCTCATGCGGCGCTTTTGATACCACAACGTTTCCTAAAATTTATGTTTGATCAAACATTTCCCCGCACGTATTAATAATTAATATCTGGCAATACGTTCCCAACCATTTAGAGCCCCTCGTAGCAGCCAACACTTCCAGAAGTGATCAGTGAATAATTGAACGCACCCCAGAGACCTCAAGATGTTTGAGATGAGGAGAACAGCATGCAAATGTGAACCGCAATAAGATGAGGAAAGCGGATGAATTAGTAAATAATGTTTGCCACTTCCTACTAGAGATCTCCTGAACATTAATTGCAATCATTCAAATATGAGAATAATTATATATTCTGGATATGGAGTAGGGGGCTGAAAAAAATAATCTGAGAAGGCAAAACTTTATTTTTCTATGGAATATTACAATAATTTATTTTAAAATACAAAAATATGTGGATCTTCAAGACTTATGTGAAAATGATGGTATCTTGATTGTTTTTCCACCACGTTTTAGTACCTTTTCAGGTTATACGCATATACAGGGGCGCCTCCAGGGTGCAGGGGGCAGTGGCTCCCTAATATTCTGAGGTTGTATATATATTAGAAGTTTGAAACATTTTTATTACATTGTATCTTATTTTCAGGAGACAAGGCTTGTCTTAAAAAGCGTATTTTGAGCCTTAAATTTAATAAATTTTCCCACGCCGTAATGGGGGGTATTCTATACCCTCAGATCCCTATTTGTGGGTGCCCTTGCGCATTTATATTAGTTACGCTGTTGAGGTATGTACGGAAAGGTAAAATTTAGAGGAAATGTACCAACATCCTCTTGGAGGAAGATTAAGAATCCATTTAGGAAAAACCACACTCAGTACGCAAGGTTGGGATTAAAATCCAGACCTTCACGTCACCGGTGAACCTAATTAAATTAGCCTGACACGTAGATCCCGTGCCCACCAATGAGTTTGAAAATGGAATAGTAAGTTTTTTTTATCGTGGGAAGAATGTTGATTATTATTTTTTAAGGGCACTTTGAGGTAGTCGGTCTCCTAGCAAAAAGTTGAGAAGCAAACTTTCAAAAATCTTGAATTATATTTTTTTTTAAAAGGGGCCTGTTATTTAAAAATAGGGTTTATGCCAGATTCGAGGCAATATGGGTCAAAATGTCCCTAAGACATTAAAAATCTTTCATATTTAATGTAATATTATTATTATTATTATTATTATTATTATTATTATTATTATTATTATTAGCACCGCGTCTTACTACCCGTTCGGGTTATA
>CABFVZ010002038.1:102127-117272 GCA_902151445.1 Timema monikensis | reverse complement strand
CTCCTGTCGACCTCGGTGGTCTTGGGGCGAAGAGCTTGTCTCAGGACCCGACGATCCAGGGTTCAAACCCAGCCGGGGTCGACGGGTTATTACTTGAGCGATAATAATCCGTAGCACAACTTCCTTCGGATGAGAAGCAAAACCGTCGGTTCAATGTCAATTGGGGAATGTAAAATAACCCTGGAAGGTTTGTGTAAAATACCTTTACCGGCAAAATTGGTAGGCTCTTTCGCTCTCGCTTTTAGACATTCTCATGTGGTGATATAATCAATCGGCTTAGAAAGTACACGTTAAATACCTTAAATAAATCATCCCTACCCCATTATAGTAGGCCGGACGGGTAGTAAGACCCGGTGGCACGCAAACATTATATATCTTTGTTGCCTGTGGACGAGCGTGTAGGTCAAACTGTCCTACTCGTCACTGTAGAACCAGACGACCTCAACATCTAGTCCACCGCTGCTTGATAGAAAGTATTCACTACATTGAAATGTAGGGTTGGGGTAAGGTCAGTATTCTCTGACACTTCTCTTAACCAAAATATTTCCCCCCCAGTAAATGAAGTATTCCTCCAACATTTGAGAGGTTTAGTTAAACTCCCCCACCTGGTGAGTCGGTTCATGGCAGGTGTTTACCTGGATGACAGTTCGAAAATATGTTTAGGTTTTGGGTTGCCAACACTTGTAAAAGATCACTGTTTTGTTATAGATAATACGTTGTTTAATTACATGACGTTATATTTTACATTTAAAATAACGTAAACTTAAGTTTTCTCATACTATTTAATTTTTTTTAAATAATTTCTTTTTACCCAATCCGAAACAATATTTTAAACATAATTAAAAGTACTTATTCTTTCGTTTTGGAACGTTATTTATTTTGTGTAATATAGTGCACACATCAATATCTTTTAATACAGGCATCGTATTTACTTGGAAAAGAGAATATTGTTATTTTTTTACATACAATAAATGATTTTATGATTATTTTATAGTATTTCGAAATATTTAACTGAATAAAATATTTTTATCCACCGCGTTGGTGCACCATTGTAAAGACATTGTTTCCGTCAGATTCAATCACATGGTTTAAATTCTTCGGTCGCCATTTTGAAGCTATGTTCGTTAGAAGTTTTTGTGAAAGCGATGCGGATAATAATTGTTTTAAGTGGAATAAAACTATAAATAAACTTTGTGTCCGACCTCAAATATATAAATAATATTGGCCTAAATTACTGTGGCTAGCTATCACATTCATACATTACCATCTGTTTTCATTACAGTCATCCAACGTGATAGATGTCAGGTGTTGGCGTAGGAATACATAAGGGAGTATTTCTAGTAAATCCAAGTAAACTCGAGTGGCTCTTGTTCCAAGTCCGCTATGCTCTCTACAAGTATTCAACAACTCCAAGAGGAGCAGTGATTTGATTGGTCCACATGTCCATGTTGGGGATTGTTGTTGTTGCTGCCTCCTCTGACATAACCGTGGGACACGTCTTCGTAACACGGTCAACTGGGGCACTGTATACAGACACACCACACCGCGGGACACGTCTCGTAACACGGTCAACTGGGGCACTGTATACACACACACCACACCGCGGGACACGTCTCGTAACACGGTCAACTGGGGCACTGTATACACACACACCACAAGGTTCACCCAGAGGAGGAGGTCGTCAGATGATGGGCAATGAACCAGAAATCTCGTAACTCCCGGGACAGCATTGTGACGTCACAGTTTCACTCCCCAGGAGGTGCCGGCCGCTAATTACCCGCCAGCCAGATCCATCTGGTTCACTTCAGTTCGCTAATAGTCCGCCTTTAAGGGGGGGTGGGCCGTGTGCTCGCTAGTAGCAGTAACCTGTCTTTAAGGGGGTTGTGTGCTCGCTAGTAGCAGTCACCTGTCTTTAAGGGGGTTGTGTGCTCGCTATTAGCAGTAGCCTGTCTTTAAGGGGGTTGTGTGCTCGCTAGTAGCAGTCACCTGTCTTTAAGGGGGTTGTGTGCTCGCTAGTAGCAGTAACCTGTCTTTAAGGGGGTTGTGTGCTCGCTATTAGCAGTAGCAGTCTTTAAGGAGGTTGGTCCCTCCCAAGGTCCTTTGGGTGCTTCACTTGCCAGAGGTGCCTCCTGCTCATATATTCTGGTTTGACATTGACGTGGAGGTTGAAGTTTGAATCTCGGCTAGGTATACTAATGGTTGGTTTCCTCTCTCTCTCTCTGGCTCTCTCTCTCTCCCCCCCTCTAAATTATACCCTTCTCTTCTGTAGTCTCTTGTGTAGTCCAGACGGGTAGTAAGACTGTTTGGAGTTACACCGGTTGCTTCATTTGAAGACTATAGTTTACTCTTACCGGGATTCGAGCCCAAGCTATCTTTGAATGGTCGAGAGACAGTGCCTTTCTCACAATGTTGTGATGGCTTTATTAATGTTGATGTTGTGGTAATGTTGGTCTCAATGGTAGCTTCACTTCTGAAACATTTCAACTTTTAGTGGCAACAAATGTATAAAGAAGAACCAAACAAACTTCCAGTAAACTTTGATAGAACTGCAGCTGTCGGTCGGAACAGCTGGTGACCTTGACGTGCAGCTGTCGGCTGGAACAGCTGGTGAATGACCTTGAATTCAGACTGTGGACACACAACAGAACAAGCGAATTGTATACAAGGTTGTATTCCATGTCACCGATATATTATACAAGGTTATATCCCATGTCACCGATATATTATACAAGGTTGTATCCCATGTCACCGATATATTATACAAGGTTGTATCCCATGTCACCGATATATTATACAAGGTTGTATCCCATGTCACCGATATATTATACAAGGTTGTATCCCATGTCACCGATATATTATACAAGGTTGTATCCCATGTCACCGATATATTATACAAGGTTGTATCCCATGTCACTGATATATTATACAAGGTTGTATCCCATGTCGGACAACGCTACTCAAGTGGTTTATTTTATCATTAGCTTCCCATTTACTATTCATTCACATAAATGTGGGTACATTTCCGTTCAATGTTACCTCCCTCACCCTCAGCCCACTATAATTAGAGGCCGTCCTTAAATTACTTATCTTACGTAATTTATTTACGAAGTGGTAAATTATATTATTTTAATTGTTTGGTTATTTTTAGACATGAAGATCGTTAGTAAGGCGAGAGGTGTGACATTGTATAGTTGTTTAATTGTAGTGAGTGATTGAAACATTTGTACAGCCCGAACGGGTAGTAAGACACGGCGATAATAATATATAACCTTACGTAAGATGGAGTATGACCCCCTGCCACCAACCCTTACGTAAGATGGATTATGACCTCCTGCCTTACGTATTTTAACAACTGCCCCTAAATATGTGGGCAGCTGGGACAACCAATTATAGATCTAGTTACTCTGGCGGTTGATTATGTTGCGTGTATTGTATTGTATTGTATTGTATTGTATTGTATTGTACTGTATCTGTTGCAGAGGAGTACACCAAGATAACGACGCCTCGTCAGGACGTGTTGTTCAAGAAGGGCTACCTGGGACGCAAGAGACCGACGCCCACTGTCGACCCAGCGTCCACCCCCGGCTCTGAGGCGGGCACCGGCCCCACCTCGGGGGCAGACGTTGTCAATGGGGGTAAGGCTGCCAGAATGGGCTATCAGACAACAAACACCTTCTCTCCTAGGAGTGGGAGGGGGGGATTTGGCGCCAGTACCCGCGACGAGTTCTCTGGTCTGGTTTGCCTGTGATGGGGAGGTCAGGGTTTGAATACCGGTCAGGTGCACTAAAGTGCTATTTTTTACTAAATGGTGTCCTACCCTCTGTGCAAATGTGGGTACATTTCATGTTAGTTCTATTATTATTATTATTATAAATATGAGAATGGCTGGTATTGGTTGTGGTTGGTGTAAGGCTATCCAATCTAGGGGGAAAGGATGAAGAGGACAAATATACTGTGGAATAAACTCCCCTTAATTTGACGTAAATCAGGCATTACCTTTTTTAACAGATAGTCTCAATTTTGGCCATGAATCGGACTTAACCTAAAGTATCTTTGAGGATAGCTCATCTATAACTCCCAATGTAAACAAAACTCACAACACATTTTAAAACTAAGATGTTAAGTAAATCTTCATTAAAGTTCTAGCTTCAGACCACGTGAGTAAAGAAATTTTATCGAGACAAGTTTTTTCTAAATATATTTAATTGTAATAAAATACAGTGGAATTTATTTAATTCTAAGTCTAGTGGATTTCTAAAAATAGTTCCAAAATCCAAAATTCTAATTAACAATTTTTATGAATATTTAGGTAACTGGTACACAAAATATGTGACACACAAACACACACATGGAAAAACAAGAACAATTTAAACACAAAATATAAAAACTTTTTTAAGACAAAAATCAGTTTTTACTTTTAAATGACATTAAGATGAAAAAAATGAATGATCTTGGTTTGTTGTAATTTGTTAATCTTGACAATAATATCATCTTCAAGGTCACTGAGTAAATTAAAAATGTCATCTTTTACGTCTGGTTGGTATTCAGTGAATCTTCTCTTTTACTTTACGTCAATAACTCTAGCTTATTTGACATTCTCGGCATATACGGGAGGGGGGGGGGGTAGTAAAGATCGTAAAGTTGGGTTTGAATTGAGTACAAACTAGAAAAAAAAAATTAACTATTGGCTTCGAACTATCCAAAGTTTTCCTTCTAAAATTCTAATTATTTCTAGTTATTTCCTAGCACTGGTTTTTCAATAGGAATTTCATGGGAGTATTGGTGGGTTCAAATCATCCAGTTTTTTGAACCAACCAATGTCTAACTATCGGATCGTTGCAGATTATCGCGTTAAAATGTATTCGAGTCCTACATCGAGAAAAGTTGTGACTGTCAACTATTGAGTTGTTGTTTTAACCAAATACATCAGTGTTCCATGAAGAACAGGACCATTGATAGGAGAACAGGACAATTGATAGGAGAACAGGACAATTGATAGGTAGAACAGGACCATTGATAGGAGAACAGGACCATTGATAGGAGAACAGGACCATTGATAGGAGAACAGGACAACTTATAGGAGAACAGGTTTTGGAACTCCCTGGACCCCCAATCTTTAAAATGAACGTGGAGTGTGTTCAGATATGTTCAGCTGGGTTCTCGACATTTCAATCAGCGGAAATGGCTGTATCAAATTATCAATGTATGATTATTTTGAGTGTCTGATACCCCTTTCTGTGTGTTCCAGAGCCCCTGGATAGCGAAACCTCGTACGAAGTCCTTGGCCCGGAGGACCCGCCTCAGTTCATATACACGAACGGCTTCGTGGACCAAAACGGCCTCTACTTCATTAACGGTGAGCAACGGGGTGCTTTAAGCACGTGGTCAGTACTTACTGTGCTTGTTGTGTCTTCAAGCACGTGGTCAGTTACTTACTGTGCTTGTTGTGTCTTCAAGCACGTGGTCAGTACTTACTGTTCTTGTTGTGTCTTCAAGCACGTGGTCAGTACTTACTGTTCTTGTTGTGTCTTCAAGCACGTGGTCAGTACTTACTGTTGCCTATGTTCCAGGGGGCAGCTACGAGCTGTACGACCCCTACTCGGGCAACGTGACTGTGGTAGTTGGCCCCGCGCCCCCCTACCCTGGAGGTGGGGGCCCGCCCCCGGTGCTGGCGGCGGTACCATGCAACCCCTTGCCTCTGCAGCCCCTGGAATGGTTCAACCCCGCCTTCCTGTCGTGCGTCGCGGCGCCATGCCAACCCCAGTGCATGGGGCCCCCTCGGGGCAAAAGATACTCCCTGGACTCCCAGGTGAGACAATCCTGGCCCCTCTTGGGGTATCCCAGGCCATCTATGTGGGGACAACCACCTTCCTGTTGTGTGACATGGTGTGACTGAGTGTGTGACATGATGTGACTGAGTGTGTGACATACCACAACTTAAATGGAAACAAATAATGGTTTTACATATTGTGATTTTCCACCCCCTTCCACCCAAATGCGAGTGTATTTTATCTCAGTTGTACGCCTTAACTTGGTCTCTCACTCAAGTAATGGACTTGACCCATTTGGGCGTTTCCTGACAAACACAACAACCAGACCACAGAGCGACGGTGTAGCACTTAGAGAGACTTGAACTTGGACCTGTTGGATGTTACAGAACTGCAGCCCCCAGAGCTCTGAGTCAACGGGCAGCCCCCAGGAGGGGGAGGAGCCCCCCATGCAGTTCCACCCCCAGGCGCCGCCCCCGTACGTCTACCCCGGGTACATGTTCGGACCGCCCGTGTACAACATGAACGGTGAGTACCGCCTGCAGGTGGTGGGCGGCAGGTGGACACGCCTGCCCTGCCTGTAGTAGCAGCGATGCTCAAGGTCTCACAAAGACACCAAGGTAGAGGGGAGTGGGGGAGTGCGAGTTGAGGTAGTTTTATACAGTTTTTATTACAAAAAGATTGTTTGGCCACTTGTTTTTTTACTCGCCGCGTCTTACCACCCGTCCGGTCCATACGTGTCTGTACTAGTTGTGCTAATATGTTAAGGAAACAATCACTCTCAACACTCCCGACTGGAGTTCGAACCCCGATCTCCCCGTAGTGGGCAGTCCAGTCTACGCTTGACGCCTCAAGACAATCTTTGGACACTTGCCGCCATATTTCTTGTTTTCTAGAAGGAAGCTCCGATTCTCGTATCGAGATCTATTTCACCTTCGACTCGACAGAGGATCAGTTTCCGGGGGAGTAGTCCAGGATCGATACAGCGGCCAACCTTCGTCAGGATGACTGTGACGTCACCCGCGTCTCCTATCCTAACAACGTCCCTTAGCAACGACAGCAAACAGCCCCGTCTGGGTGTCGTTGAACTCTGTAATAAAACTGGTCGGACACAACGGGTGTAAGAGAGCAAGAAACTTTCGGGTATATCTCTCTCTCTTACACACATACAAGGCAAAGTCGCATTTTGGCATGTTAAGGATTAGTTGGGTTTGATTTAGAGAAAGTGCACCCGCACTTGCACGGAGGGAGAGTGGAAAACCATGTAGGGAAAACGAGCCCCCAGTGCACTCGACTGGAATCGAACCCCGATCTCCCCGTCTTCTGCAGTTTAACCCGACACGAGAGTAGCGCGTAAGAGCAAGTGGTCACCGAAACGGGCCCAATAAAAGGTTTGAAGAGAATAGCCAAGTTCGACACCCGTTACTTGTTTATCTAAATAAGTTGATTTAGACTAATATGGTAACACTTGCTACAAACCTATCACCTAAATGATCGTTTGAACGTAAGACTTCTACACAAAGTTTGTCATTCGAATTAAAGTAATCAGGTTTTTAGTGACATTATTTCATTATAGTTACCAAACTTTCACTATAATATGGTTTCTGAAACCAATATAAAAGTTAATAGCTGACTTTAAATAAGTTGTGGTCTTGGCAGAATGTAACCAACATCAACGATAGCTACATATTCAAACATATTAAAGATTTCATTCGTGTTAGTACGGTGTCACCTGTAGGACTGAACTGTATATCTTTTAATGTAAATGTTTCTTCACCCAAGTGTAGTATAATACGTCATTATTTTCAAACAATAACACATATATTCATCAGATACATGTTTTCGCACAAGAACATTGAAAGAAACTGTTACATCTGTCTCCTCACAATCAAGCAGACGACAAACTTTGCAAGGGGTGTGTTTGCGTCCATCCAGTGCAGTACAGAGATCACGGCTAGCGCTGCTCGACCTCGGCCCATGGCGCAACTAATCGCAGGCTAGCGCTGATCAACCTCGGCCCATGGCGCAACTAATCGCAGACTAGCGCGTACAGGACCACGGAGACGTCCACAAATCATTTAACAAGTTGTTTTAATATACGGTTCGTAATGAAGGAAAAAGGTATCAACCTGTCCTTGTAGCAGTAAAAACCATACATTTTTAGTTTACTTATATATATATTTATTTATTTTACTTTTTCTCGACCCTCGGAGAGAGAAGTATTTCTATCGTCAAAAAATAAATAATTAAATTCAATATTTTGATAAATGTTGACATTTCATGACGTCCCGAAACAGAAAAGGTGGTTTTCGCGATTCCGTCTGTCTGTCTCTCGGGCTAGAGACAAAACTATTTTACCGATTGGGTTAAAACTTGGTATCTAGGGTTTTCATAAGGAACCCCCTGAGGGGTTTCGGAATTATATAGCCAATCCTAAAAATAAGGGTAGTTTACTGAAGGGCAAAAATAGAAAACTCTTTCTCAAAATCCGCACTAACGATTTTGATTAGATCATGTATATATAGTCAGTTTAATATTACAAAGATGTTTACACTATCTTCGCCGACGTACGGCGGCCGCTAGGATGGTATATCTCGCTTGTTGAATGGCACTGTGGAGTTTTTACTAAAATGACTTGATTCATGTATAGTCCACTAGAGTTCTCTGCTACCGGTATCCCTGATTGGCTAGAATTGTCGTATTGAGTTTCACTTATGAACCAACTTGTTAAGTTCGGGGCATAACCCAAGCACTAGACAGTGCGGCCAACCTAAACTAAACCAATTTCCATGTCTAGGTGTTGACATATTTGAATAATGTTTGTGAACGGCGCGGAATATTTGGTTCGAGACGATTGTTTGATTGTTATCCTCTAACTTTGGGTGAACTGAGAGGTGTAATTTTCACCCTTCCCTCCCCTGACACCTCACCACGACCTGGGGTGGTCCAAGGAGACAATAGCCCCAACTGAACTGGTTCTGTGAGTTGTGCGGTTGTTGTCCTGGAGTGCACGCTCTGTCGGAATAACGGGCCGCGCCTTTCGGCCAAGGATCCTGCAACCCTCAATACACAGAAGTAGCGCACCAGGCCGGAATTCTTGCCCCCCCCGCCACCCTCTTTTGAACACTAAATAACGTTATTAATTTATGTTACGTTATCATGTTTATTGATATGATATCTGAGACGTTACACGAGATAATTTTTTAAACAGTTTTTTTTTAAGATATAGTACAACTTTCACAGAAAGAGCCTTTTAGGAAAATACAAACCCATTTACTGTGTTCAGCTTTGGTAACATTTCACTGTTGTTGTTATTTTACATGTATTGATAATATCTATCAAAAGTGACGGTTGTAGATCACATGACTTGACGTATGGATACATGATAGCAGATCTAGTTTATTTTATAGCTGTCAGATAAGGTTCTTCCTAACAAAAACCAGCCCACCTCGGTGGTTTCGGGGTAAAATGCCCGCCTCAAGACCCGATGTTCGTGGGTTCAAACCTATCCAGGGTCGATGGATTTATCTTGAGCGATAACCATCCGTAGCACAACTTCCTTCGGGGTGATTTAAAGCCGTCGATTGTGGCGTGTAACATAAACCTGGAAAGTTTGTGAAAACACCTTCCCGGTAAAATTGGTAGGTCCTTTCACGCTCGCTCGTAGAAATTCTCATGCACTGATATAATCAGTCGGTTTGGAAGTGCACGTTAAATACCTCAAATAAATAATAATAATTAAGAGAAGAAACACTTTTTAGTAAATTGTTAAACCAACAACGCTTTGTTTTCTTCAGAGCAGAACCACTGTCCATGTAAAATATCTATTAGGTTTAGCTGCCTCATTTACCACGTCTTGTGGTTGATGGCTGGGACTGTACCGTGTCTCGACTCTTGCTGCACACTCTACTAAAGATGGCGGCCCCTCACCGCTCACCCCCCTGCCCCTAGTTTGCACGAATCTCAGCCCGTGTAGCCAGTAATGGATCGTCTTGAGAGCCGGGCGACTGTGCTGCACTCTCTCTCGTCACCTCCCGCGGCTCCAGAGGTCATCAATCACGCGACCTGTCAGTAGATGTCATTAGCGTCGTGCAACTCTCACGCATCTGTCTTCCTTCGCCACGCGTGGTTCTCCACGCAGGACAGCTTCCCCCAAACTCTTCTCTTTTTACCACTCGCTCGGTCGACTAGTTCCGCCCGTGGGCGCTCAGGAGGTCTCGACTACTGATGACCCGGGGCTTATAACTCGTCCTATTAGGTTAGGAAGACCATCTGATGGTTCGCTGCGACCACTAACAATCAAACAATTGTTAGGAGTGTTTTGTTGTTTAGATCGTAGGTTCTACTTCTGGCTTGATTAGAACAGTCAAACAATTGATGACTGTTAGTGTTTTGTTGTTTAGATCGTAGGTTCTACTTCTGGCTTGAGTAGAACAGTCAAACAATTGATGACTGTTAGTGTTTTGTTGTTTAGATCGTAGGTTCTAATTCTGGCTTGAGTAGAACAGTCAAACAATTGTTAGGAGTGTTTTGTTGTTTAGATCGTAGGTTCTACTTCTGGCTTGAGTAGAACAGTCAAACAATTGATGACTGTTAGTGTTTTGTTGTTTAGATCGTAGGTTCTAATTCTGGCTTGAGTAGAACAAGAATGAAAGTAACTTATCACCTTTGCTGGATCCGGGCTGATTGTTAGCAGTAAAAGCCGTATCTGACAGATCGCGTGTTCATACGTCAAGTGATGAGATCTGCAGCTGTCACGCCCCCGCGATCCATTGGTCAGAGGCCCCGGGTTCGATCCCAGCACTTACAGATTGTTCTGTGACTCAGTGGGTCTGGAACGAGACGATAAAATGGTATCAAGGTTAACCGAGAAACGATCTTTTCTCCCCCGAGTAGTTTCCAAATATCAACTCGTAAGAACATAACATTCTTAACTAACTGGTTATATCAGCGGACAACTTACAAACTAGCTTAACTCAAGTCCCCTGGCCTGTTTAGTGTGAGTAGACTAGTTCACATCCCGAGTAGGTCTATTTCTAAGTGAAAGAAGGTCACTGGACGGATTCAATCGACCACTCTCGCCGGTCATATTGTGGGCCACCCCTGAATAATTCCTGACGTCTGCCCTCGCCCGGTAATCGATCCAAGGACCCTCGCGTGTCTCTCCCCCCCTCCCCCTCCCATCCTCAGGCTCTCCTCCTTGCTTGGTTCCACTATGGTGTAGATATAAGATAGGACCATAGTGTAATCAGTCAAGGTAAGACTGCTACCTTGCTCTGTTCCACTATGGTGTAGATATAAGATAGGACCATAGTGTAATCAGTCAAGGTAAGATTGCTACCTTGCTCTGTTCCACTATGGTGTAGCTATAAGATAGGACCATAGTGTAATCAGTCAAGGTAAGACTGTTACTGTAACAGAGTAAATGAATTGTTCACTTCTTGTATAAATTATTTATCGGTAAACACCCTGAAATGTGGTAAATAAGAGGACTGGATTCTGTCAAATAATACCATTTTAATTCTGTACAGAAAGTAGCAAGTAAAATATTTCTTTTGGTTGAAAAATATATCAAATCTACTTTTATTTAACTGCTATGGTGCAGTGCTAAGACCTGTAAATATTAAACAACCCGATTATAGGAGGTTAAAAGATATTATTTAATGTCATTAAATATTGCCTTCTTCTGTATATTATTATTATTATTATTATATTAATAAAATGAATAGTTTGTCTGTCACGAGCATTGCGTAAGATCCGTCGCACGGAGAGGGCTGACATTTTAACCCTGTGCACCAACATGTGCACATCAAAGACGGTATTTAAAATTTTCTATTATATTTTTGTAATTAATTAAAAATCGGGTCGAAAGCAATAAAATGAAAGAGATTTCGTTCTCTGTGTTTGAAGCAAAACTTTGCCCCGGGTAACGCTGGGTAATTTTGCTCGGGAATAAATAAAATATCTTATAATAGACGGCCCTTGGATCTGAGGTGAGATCTTGTATTTTTTAAAAGATGGGACTGAAGTGTTTTGTACGAGTTGGTTCTCCTCGGTTCACCACAACTCCTTGGCAGGCCAGCTTCGCCCCGGCTCAGAGTGGTGGCCCCAAATGGACCCGAACGTTCAAAATGACTTGTCACAATCCCCCAGGATTCAATTAGACCGCCTCATTTGTGGCGAGCGTTTGTAGAGTAGCAGTGAGGACCCTTTGGTGGGTGTGGGGTAATCAACGGCTGGCCCAGTCCTTGACTAATAACCTCCACAGCATCTCGGTCATGATAGGACACACACGAACATCTCGCCAGACGAGTGTTCATCAAACTTTGCCGACCTCGGGGGGCTCTTGGGGTGAAGTGCTCGCCTCAGGAGATCTACCCGGCGTCGGCGGATTGTTCTAGAGCGATTACAAATCCGTACCGACCCTCCCTTAGGAGGGATATTATTATTATTATTATTATTATTAGCACCGCGTCTTACTACCCGTTCAGGTTATACGCACTTACGCTAATGTGTGATGGTAGGGTGATTGTGAGATGAAATGGAGGACCTACAGTTTAACGTGAGATCCGAACCACGGTGGAGGCTTGGCATTCCCCACATTCACAAGTTGTGGTTAATACACGTCTTGTCAGAGGTGAAGGAAGGGTTTGGTAATAAGATAAAGCTGTGCCGGGACCGAGGATTGAACCCCGGACCCTCAGAACAGAAGTCCGACACCTTACCCCTAGACCGCCAGGCCACCCTTATGAGGGAAAGTAAGCCCGTCGGTCCCTTGTTGATTGTGGCTTGTAAAAGAACCCTGGTAGGTATGTGTAAATACCTTTTCCCAGCAGAACTGGTAGGCCCTTTCGCTCTCGCTCGTAGAAATTCTCGTGTTGGTTCAGTAAGATGTTAAATACCTCAAACAAATGAAATGTGTTAAGAAACAGGAACTGTCAAACTAAGAGTATTAGATTCGTCAGAAATTTAGTAGATGGTGATTTTTTTTTAGATAGAAAACAGAATGGTTTTTTGAGGAGGGCAAATGTTGAATAAATGTTCCAACATATACCTGGATAGAGCATGATAAATGTACGGGACGTTAGAAAAAGTCGGTGTTGTTGCACTTTTTAAAATCAACAAAATATCACTCCAATACAAACATAGAATTTAATTTTCTTCACATGGTGACCTCAACATTTCTTGAATATCTGTCATAAGTGTGGAATTTAACAACAACTTTTTCTCTTCATTTAAAAAGTTTAACATCTAATACCGCCATTTTTATGTAAGATATTAAGCAACTGTTGATATCACCATGTGAAGAAAATTAAATTATATTTTTCTACCGGAACTTTGATTTAAAAAAAATATTTTGCGATAAAAACTGAAAAAAAAAAACGGAATTTTTCTAGCGTCCCCTATATCCCATATTGAGCTTAGATTTCTTCCACAGGAATAAATACATTCCTTCCAGTGGGCTATTTAGTGACCACCCCTAGACGACCGACGTGACGTGACGTGACGTGACGAAACGCAATGTAACGGTTCTCCTCATGTTTTAAAATAGAAACCATCACAATTCACTAAATGTAAGAGTTGTTCAGTCTTCAGGGGAGACCTTTAGCGATACGTAAAGTTGAGTGAATGCACCACGTGTTCTAGCCAGCCAATCATATTGGGAGCAACGTCAACTCGGCTATTTAGTACTTCATTTGTTTGTTAACTGTGTGCAGACGATATTTTAGTCACAGTTCGTCTCACGAACTATAAAACATCGAGGCCTCTTGTCACTCTTTATTTTGTATCTTCAGTAACTTCCATCGCAACAACTTTAATCTTAATCAGTCTTAACTGCTTGAGTTACATTTAAGTTAACAATTTATTATCAGAACCGTTTTTTTCTAGAGTTGTTACGTTACGCAAACGTTAAGTGGATTGCTATCCCATCATTGGAAAACCCAACATATTTTATTTCGATCAATATTTGAGAACATTTCACTATTTATATTACTATTGATGTTTTATAGTTATTGATAATATTTATCAAAATTAATAGCTGCATATTACATAGCTTGACGTATGAATACGTGAAACTATATCAAGTAACTTTTATAGCTGTCAAATGTATTTTTCTAGGTACATGTTGGTGTAAATACGGGGTTGGGGCGAGACTGTGTGTGTTGGATAATACTTTCTTTAAAGCGTCCATAGTTTTTGTTTTTCTCTCATGGTTCCCTAACAATGTCAAAACGAACAACAATTTATCCATCTTCCGTAATAATTTATCTCAGCTACAGACCAAGAGTAATGGTTGTTTTAAATTTTGCGTTTGAAATAACACAACTACATTATTACTTTGTCGCTTTACTGCCAACAAAAGATTTAGTTTGTCAATAAAATGGTTTGTTTCCTCACAAGTTGACGGCGCCACCAGAGGCTCTATTTGATGTTTTACTCGCAACACTGACGGCGTTAAATGCTTTTAAAAGCACGTCGATCGTTTTTTCTAAAGAGTGCTCATAAATTTTCCACGGAGGTTAAGAGGCGCATCGTCGACTGGTTTTAAATTAGGGCGGTGGTATTTGTCCGTTCTGCCATCTAGCGGTTGGGGCTGTAAACTTTCAGCGAGGGCGTGGTTGAGGTTTTAGTAACTAGATGGCACCAGTTCAGTCGCTAACCTCTTGTCTTCAAATAGTTTGACGTTTCCCTTGTTTTAAAAATAAATAAATTCTTCACTACTGATCTTAAGAAAGCAAAAGATGAACCAGATTTTTTTTTTACGCACGTTATATCTCACTACGTACATGCGTTTGGTTGACTAAGTCTTATTTCTCTAAGATATTCTATGGAAACGTTCGAAGAGCAAAAAAAAACTGCGCATGCGCTATTTACACTCTTGCTTATTTTGCGAATAAGTTGTGTGTTTGAGTTTATTTGTGATTTATAATCATGACAGAAAGACTGAAGTAGATGTTGCCTACAATATTTTGCCTCCAGAACTCGTAACCATCTTTAACTGTCTCCATCCTGTGTCTGGGTCACTTTAGTATAATGCCTCAGTCTTCCACTATCATTCCACCCTTCTTCCTCCTGCGATTGCTTCCATTCTTCTCCTCTCACTTGCACACTCTGTTGCCTGCTCCTCCCATCTCTCTACTATCTCATGGCCTCCCTTGCGGTCTTTTTCATACATACTTCAGTTCCATAATTTTCTTTGTCATCCTCTCTTTTTCCATCCTCCATACATGTCCATACCCTCTCAGTCTTGCTTCAATAACTAAGCAAGGAAAACATCGCGTCTTCCACAACAGCTCTATCGCTCAAATGTTGACTACAACTATTCAAATGGCTGTAAGATCAGCTCTGGTACTTTTTGTTTTATCTCATACTAC
>CABFVZ010002038.1:29421-94502 GCA_902151445.1 Timema monikensis | reverse complement strand
CCAAAGAACGTAGACAGGGTGGAGAAGGTTCTAGGAGCCTCACGGAGCTAGTAGAAGCCCGCTCGTAAACTTGGTGGAGTGTTACTTCTTTTCTTCTTATGGTCTTTGGGCAAGCAGAATCGGCGTGACGTATCCCAGTGGGCGCGCCTCAGTCTTACAAGGAAGGTCGTGATGGCCAGGTGTGTGACAAGTGGCTCGCAGTGTTTACATGAGCATGGCCGCGGACGTCTTCGTAGAATTGGGTAAGTTTGCAGTTTCCAGTATTTTGTCATTAGCTAGCGGCTAATGTTACAACGGGGTTCCTCTGTATATAATAGGGTCATCAGCACCTGGGAACACTTAACACATTGGCTGTGATATTTAGACAGTGTTTGAGATAGTATTGTGAAGGAAGTTGTTCGACTCTCTCCACTGGAGGATTGTAGCAATGTAAGGTGCTCTGAAGCACATTGTCTCGTGGTCGTCAGGGAGCCACTAATCCACAGACACGGGACGAATGTAAGGTGCTCTGAAGCACATTGTCTCGTGGTCGTCAGGGAGCCACTGATCTACAGACACGGACGAATGTAAGGTGCTCTGAAGCACATTGTCTCGTGGTCGTCAGGGAGCCACTGATCTACAGACACGGACGAATGGGGAGGAGGTTCGGGGGCTTTAACCCTTTTGGTGTAGCCTTGTTGGCACTGAAGTTTGGAGTGTTTCAACACAGGTCGTGGCTTTATGCTTCAAAGGGGAGTACTGTTGTAACACTGACTGACTGAAGGATCAACTAAAGTTTACTAAGCCAGATAATATGAAACACCATAATAATAATAATAATAATACTCCACGCGATGATCACTGACTAGGATGTTGACGTGCCTTTTCAATGGAGACTTGCTCTCTCTCTGAACTTGAACATTTCAGTGCTGTGACTGTATATAGAGCTTCACAAGTGTTGTTTACTCTTGTGACGTCAGTACAGTCAAGTCAAGGAGCTGCGGACTTTTTCCACATGGTGAAGATCTCACTGGATAACGTGCACCAGCATTAGTTTAGGAACAAGTCTAGACACACTCTCAACCCTATGGAGAAAGGAAGTATTGTGATCGTAAAAAAATCTAGCCCTAGTTTTGGTTGGATGGTTACATTTCATGAACCCCTAACTCACCGCCGTCTGTCTGTCCGTCTGTTAGTTCAGGGTATTTGATGACAATACAACCCTCACCAGCAAATTGTACATCCGTAATTGTCCCCATCAGACTTGTTTGGTTGCACATACTCTGGAAATACCAGGACGTTCATCGAGTGATTGTCAAAGACCTTCGGATCAACTCTTCGTTTATCATGGAAGGCGTTAGTAGTTTGAAAATTCATTATCGCATTTACAAAAGTACTCCCCCTATCTTGAGATAATTCTATCCAGTCCACCTCACTACACCCTATCTCTATCTTGGGCTAGTTCTATCCAGTCCACCTCACTACACCCTATCTCTATCTTCAGCTAGTTATATCTAGTCCACCTCACTACACCCTATTTCTATCTTGAGCTAGCTCTATCCAGATCCATTCTAATGGTACCATCCCATATTTGTCTAGTTCTTCCCAATGGTCTCCTCCCAATGGTCCCCTCCAGCCAGTACGCTGAACATGGTTCTAGAATCTTCCATTTGCTCTGCATGTCCTGCCTACAATAGCCTGGGATATTTGATTACCCTATCTGACACAACTAATCACTATGAAACCTCCTCCACTCTCCATTATCATAATTCCCATTTCCCATCTCCACTATAATATTGTTATTGCTAGTCAAACTCATTAACCCTGTCAAATGATCTGTTGTTCGCAGTGATCTTTGTGTGATCATACACTTAGTATTTTTAGCGTTCACTTTTAAACCTATTTACTCACAAGCCTCTACTAAAATTTCTTCATTTCTTGCAACATATTCCTTACTATTGTCCAACAAAGCTAAATCCTCTGCGCTCCCTAATAGCATATTCTAAGGGCTAGTTTCATAGTTTGAGTACGTACCAAATGTATGACTATACCTACCTAGACCACAATACGAAACTGACCCATCCCATTCGAGCTTAGGTAGGTATCGTCCTGTATTTAGTGTAGCCCCACACTTGAGACGTACTCAAACTGACTATGAAACGAACACTAAGGTTAGAGTGAAGGGTAGTGAGAAACACTAGCGTCCAAGTTTCAACCCATCATGTATTTCCAAGTTATCTGATAGGTGACGTCCAACCCATACCCTGCCACGCGTATCTGTCAATCATACCTTAATTATCTTGATTTCTTAGGGTATTCCAAAATTAAATTAAATTTCTTGTAACTTGTTTCTTTTAACTGAATGATAAGCCTTTTAAATCCGAATAAATAAAAGATGAACCGTTATGTTGTATCACCAAAATTTCTCTAGTATATGCCTAACAGTATAGATATGGCCCGTTGTTAAAATTCTTTTTGTCGAAATCCATGCTAATGATCTCAAATTATTTCCACTGCATAAGCGTCAATCTCGTTGAAATTATGTTAGGTAAAATATTTTAGCATGTTGGTAGTAGTTAGTTACCTCTAGCCTTCACACTCGGTTTTATCTCCATTTTTGAAACGACGTTAAGTGAAAGTGGGTAATTTTCAGACTCTCATCTAAAAAAAAAATCAAATTGTGTTTTTGGAGCAGCACTTTCCTACAGACGACTGATAGGAACATAAAAGATAGCTATGGACTCAATCTAGTGAATATTGCAAATGGTAGCTACAAGGGCCTAGGCAGGGTTTTTTCCAGGGAGGCAACTTTACGGTCAAACCACTCTAGGGTGCAAGTGGTGAATGGCTGAGCAGGAGAGATGAGCACAGCCTCTTTTACAAGGTCTGCTATGTTCAGCTCTTTGTTGAGTTTCTTCTCCTTCCACATGATGTACCTTAGTTCAGCTTCGGAGTCCAAGTCTCGCAACTTATAAAAACTCAATAACTACTTGCCTTTCATCTTGAAGTCTTGGATGGTCATCTCCAACTTGGACGGGTGAATGTTCTTCTGAGAAACATTGCTCCGACGAAGACTCTAAAGAGTCCAAGTAAGGAATTACTAAGGATATCTTCCTGTACTTTAAAGGGCTGGAGGGTTGGGGCGATGTTGCTGTCTTCAAACAGATCTCGACACCGTCAATTCCACTCCAACCTCCTCGGCAATTTTGAGGGCATCATCTACAAGCTCTGTGGCAACTTGCTCGGCTCACCGCTCCAAAGATCCGTTTGATGTGAATATTGGAATAGGTCCAGGCTTTTAGACTGTGGGGCATTCACCACAGGTTCCAATACGGCAGAATACTTGGCTTCCAGAGCGACAGCACGATGAATTGAGTCTTTGGTGGCAGCAGAATGTAGCTGGGATGTCTGTTTCCTCGTGGACAGCACGATGAATTGAGCTTTGGTGGCAGCAGAATGTAGCTGTGATGTTTGTTTCTTCGTGTTACAATTTCCTTCTAGTGATAGTCTCTCCAACCCTTAAACGGTGCTCACAGAATGCTCGTTTAAAACCGCAATACTTGTAGGCCCATCTCGTCTCACAGAGGAGTGAAATGTTTGGGGTTGACTCTCTGAAGAACCTGATGATGTCCTTGATAGTGGAGATGGTGTTGCGTATTCCTGGAATGCTGTTCAATTCGTTCATTACAAGATACAGTATGTGGGATGCACAATGAAGAACATTGCTTTCTCTTAAAATTGTTTGCACGCCTCCGTCCTTGCCGGCCATAACTGAACACCCTTAATAACCCTGGCGGTGACCTGGTAGTCTAGGGGTAAGGTGTCAGACTTCTATGCTGGCGGCCGGGGTTCAATCCTCGGTCCCGGCAAAGATTTATCTGATTACCAAACCCTTCCTTCACCTCTGACAAGACATCTTGTGAATGTGGGGAATGCCAGGCCTCCACCGTGGTTCGGATTCCACGTTAAACTGTAGGTCCTTCATTTCATCTCACAATCACCCTACCATTACACATTAGCGTAAGTGCGTATAACCCGAATGGGTAGTAAGACGCGGTGCTAATAATAATAAT
This sequence comes from Timema monikensis, assembly GCA_902151445.1. NCBI lineage: Eukaryota > Metazoa > Arthropoda > Insecta > Phasmatodea > Timematidae > Timema > Timema monikensis. The sequence goes on along the minus strand of CABFVZ010002038.1, from coordinate 90,450 downwards.
AATAATAATAATAATAATAACCCTGGCCTGCATATTTCTCCGGGTCAAGGCTCATTTTCTATCAGAAATTTGATTTTGCGAATGCCAAGATGAAAACATTGGGAAATTTGATTCAGTGTATAGGTTGATCAAGAGCTTAATGAAGGTATACTGTTGTGGTATATGTTGTCATATTCGAGGGATTCCAAAACCATTTATGTCCAGACTTAACTTTCCCCGCGTATATTTTATTTCTACTTTTAGATAATTATTTTTATTTATTTACTGTCCCCCTCAGGCCACGCCTATGTGAGGCTCCTACCTAATTACTCGCGTGTGGGTTGTTGTCTTATAACTTGTGTAGTCGTGTGACGTCATCCTGTAGTGTTGTCTTATAACTTGTGTAGTCGTGTGACGTCATCATGTAGTGTTGTCTTATAACTTGTGTAGTCGTGTGACGTCATCCTGTAGTGTTGTCTTATAACTTGTGTAGTCGTGTGACGTCATCCTGTAGTGTTGTCTTATAACTTGTGTAGTCGTGTGACGTCATCCTGTAGTGTTGTCTTATAACTTGTGTAGTCGTGTGACGTCATCCTGTAGTGTTGGATGTTGTCGGCAGGTGTGACGATCCAAGGCGCGCCGCCACAGGTTCCACCGCCACCGCCCTCGACAGACGACGCCAGCGTCGCTGCCAGTGCCGCCAAGAGGCGTAAGAAGAAGCGTCGGAGGAGGCGGCGCCGAGGCGGGGTGAGTGGTCCCCCCCTCCTCCCACCCCGCTTGCACGGTTTTGGTTAGGTTTAGTATCTTCTCTCTCATTCTAATCGGGACTACACAAGTTATAAGACAATGGTCGGGAGCTAGAATGGGCCAACGACGCTTGTTTTCCTCATAAATACAAACATTAGAACTAGTTTTATACTAATAATCCCGTATTATTAAAACTACACCTGAATATATTTGAATCCCGCAACATCTGGCCTCCCAGGTCTCGCCCAAACATATTTTCTCCCAGATTAGTTAATATACAAAGTTGAATGGATTAGATTCTTGTAAGCCCTAGAGAAAAGACCAAGGGTTCATATCTGGGTTCAGGCGTAACTATTAGTACATAGCAATGTTGGGTTTTTTTTGTGTCGTGTGACAAACTTTCTTGACTCTCCCCACCACAAACATACGCAGTGTGGGTTGACTCGTTTTGGCAGCGGAACGTAGTGGCTTGCGTGTATTTTCACACAACTCGTGTGTGTGTGTGTGTGTTATGCTAACTTAGGTTAATGCATGTCGCCATTTCGATATTTCACCCAAACCTGGCGTGAGCTTGTCAGTCGAGCTTTAACGGATGGATGAAAGTGTTGGTTTTTTCCCCTGCCCTAAGATTGTCTTAAAACTTGTGTAGTCGGAGTGCAACTAACATGTTTGTGAGTTTGACGAGTGTCCGTCCGATATTCCTACCTGACAGCAAGTAAAGTGATGACGCTTGGAGGGAGAGGTATCGGGTGTGGAGGGAAGGGCTCACTAAAATACTACAGTAATACACGTGATGTCGGGGGTGGGAAGAACCGGGCAGCGATGGACTGCTCGCTTCCCCCACCACTGGGAAAAAATATATAAAAACCTGCAGGCCAGCCTCTTCTAGACCTAATATTATATATTCATACGTCGAGTCATGTGATCTGCAACTGTCACTTTTGATAGATATTATCAATACATTCGACTTGTCGTATGAATATATGAGTGATTTTAGAGACTGTTCTCTCCACTTACAATACTTACTACATCTGACGCGAGCCCTCCAGGTTCCCACGGCGGGATGTTGAAACAGGGGTTATCTCACTGGTAGTCACACTCTGTGCGATATAACTTGCTCACAACTGCTGTACTGTGTTGTCAGGCTGAAGATGGCTCCGAGGAGTCCAGCTCGGAGGAGCAGATCGAGGAGCCCAGGAGCCTGACGAGTCACGGATCATCCTTACAGGAGCTGGGTGTCTCTCCGGTAAACTGCTCCACCACCGCCACCTCGAACCACCATCAGACAATAATATCCTCCTCCGTAGAAGGTACAGAGGACAAGTCCACATCGTCGTCCTTTTCGTCCTCACCACCCCCACCTAAAGAGGGTCCGCCCGAACAAGAGGAGCTGCCCTCGATCCGCCGTGACGACACTGTCCACGTTGTTCTAGTCAACGGGGACCTAGGTCCTGCGCTTTCGGACGAGTCAACGCAAACAGCCTCTCTTTCCTCCTTGTCCTCCTCTGACGGCCTCGAGAAGAATCCGAACCCACATCCCGACGAGCTGAGGGTCATCCCATCGGAGGAAATAAAGGAAACGCCTTTTTCAGAAAAACTCGTTAACGGATTCCATTCGGATCTGGGAAAAGAGGATCACGTCGATGGTAAGACTGGTCGGCAGCAATCCTCAAGGACGACTCCCTCTAAGGACCTTCATTCATCGCCTTCCTCTCTCATAGAGGCGTTAAACAACGCCGAAAACAAGGATCGGGTGGTTACCAAAGAGATACCGGACCTACAGACGAAACAGGGGATCACAAAGCCCGAGTCGAAGAACCTTTGTAACGGGACCGTGAAGCAGACGGTTAGGAACCGCAAGGAGAACCGGCAGAAGACGAACGGTACTGTCAATGGGACGAAACTGAAGACAACCGGCAAGATGGAAAGGAACGAACCATCTGGCGGCCGGAACAAGGGACCACCCGATCAGAACGTGAAGCAGCCAAACCGTCCGTCGACCGAGTCGAGCACCAACCCGGACTCGTCCCTCCAAGAGGCCAAGGAGCGCGCGCCAAGGATTCCACACGATTTCGCTCCGGGGCCCCGCGCCTACAAGGTGGCGGAGCCCCCTCAGTTACCTCATGACAAGAGAGGTGCCAAACCAGCGAGGAAGGAACGTCCGAACAGGAAGTCCCCTCCAAACCAACCACCAGCCGTCCCAGAGACTGCGCCTCTTGACCCCCCTGATATCACGTCGCTGTCCTTAAGGCCCGATTCTCCTAAAAACCTGAAGTCACCCTCTTATGAAACTTCGAAACCCTCGAAGGAAATTTCACAGAAAAGCCCTTCCATCGAAGATAACTTATTAAAGTCCCTAACGGAGGTGAATAATCCTTTGACCAAAGAAAGTATTAATACGCCATCGGTTGAAGCATTTGTGTGTGAGACGAGCAGGTCGGTATCTTCGTTACCCCCCGGTGAGTATGTCAGCCCCAAAGAGATATCCTCTCTGAAAGCCCTAACCCAAGACTTCATTTCCAAAGAAAGACACCTGCCAGACCCCCTCCATGCAGGGGAGGAGCACCTCGGAGAAGATCCTAGGGTCACAGACCCTCCTGTCCCGCCACCGCGGCGCAAGCGGTGGAGAGGGCCCGCCTTGAGACGATCGTCGACAGAACGGGCGCCCACCCCCGGCAGGGAGCTGCTCGATGGGGGAGTGGAAGGACCGTTGACAGGTGAGAGCTCTCTCAGCAGTAGCAGCAGCTCGAGCGAAGAATCCGTCATCGAGCTACTGTCTTCCATGCCGACCAGTCCCGATGTCGATGTCAAGGCCAGGTCGTCGGAGGAAGAGGACTACGTCATATTCAAGGACAACCTTCCCATGAAGGACAAATCGGGCACCGATACGACGGTCGCGACTTGCGCCAAGCTCGACGACTGTGATAAGTCAACGTCAGCCCATTCGACAAAGGTTGTCCCTTGGGAGGAAGGACCCGATCCTCGGCCCGAGAAGCAGGAAGACGAAAGCAGCCTATCCCAGACGAGCGTCGACAGATATTCGGAAGTCTTATCCCGACTCATCGCCTCGGACGCGCTGACCGAAGCGACCGAAGAACGCGCGAGGTCGGCCTACCCCATCACCGAGGCCGTCACGAGGTGGCTGAGGAGTCAGTCGCCCGAGGAAGTGTTGTCCTTACCTCCTCCAGAGTCCGAGAGCGACCTCACGGACGATGAGACGCGGGGTCAGGAAGAGGAGCAGGGGGGAGAAAAGAAACTGACCGGTCCAAAAAACGTGTATCGCAATCCCTTTGCCTGCACCATCTCTTAAGGACGACCTCCATCCGTTGAACGGGGGTCTTCTGAGAGGCGCAGGTATAAGGGTTGCAAAAGAATCCGGATACACAGCAAACGTTGACAATAAAATAGGCGAGGAGGCAAATGTTCCACCATCTGTCGATGATGCGAGGCATGTCGGTCCTGGATCCGATATGAACGAGGAGCCCCGTTGCGATGTGGAGCGGAACATGAGCAGAGAAAGCAGCTTCGTGAGCGATTCCACCGGAGAGTGGGACCAGTGGGACATCGAGTCGACGAAACCAACCGTGCCCCAAGAGGGCGCACGCCTCCAATCGGAATCTCCGGACGACAGGAGGACGTACATGTGCGACCCTTCGCTGTCAGTCGCCAAGTACTACCGCCTAGGGGCACCCGCGGCGAGGAAGAACGAGGAAGGGTCGTCTAGCGAGACGCTGTCGGGGTCGAGTTCGGACGAAGTCGATGCCCTGAGGCACTTTGAGTATGAGATGGGTAACCCTGAGAGGGGCTCTCAGATGTCGCTAGCGGTGGAACTCGCCCGGTCTCTCGAGCCTCTGCCCGAACATTGGGCATTGGACCCCATCAGGAGCGCCGAGATTTTCGGGAACCCCGAGATCTACAAAAAGAGGTATGGCGACTCGCCGGGGGGCCAAGTTTGGTTGGCGGAGTCTGGGGACAATAGCACAAGGTCAACACACTCGAAGCAGGAGAGCATCTTTCGGCGACAATCTGAGATCCTGGTGAGTCGACTTAAGGGGGAGGGGCCCTTCCCTTGCGGTGGGATCTGCTGCATACTTCAATGACATGAGGTGGTATTTCACACGAGACTTTTTTTACTATCACAAACTACTGACGGATGACGCCACAATGGTTGAGGGGAGTATTTGAAAGACATTTTTAACACGCTCTATTTAAATCATGTTGTTAAGTTTGTTTTTATGATTAATTACTGTTGTAAACAAATAATAAATGAAAAAGACTGCTAAGCAATATATATTTGCGTTATTGCATACATGCAAAAAAAAACCACTTGAAATATGATATAAAAATCAATGTTAATTCAATGTAAACATATAACTGCTTTTATGTACAAGAAAACATAAAAGTTATTTGCATGCGTCAATAACTGACGATAACAATAAAACATGTCAAATCTTCTTTAACACCGATTGTTACTGCGGTAAATATGAAATATAAAATCTATTTTGAAGTTTAATTATGATAAACGTTGTTGAAAAATAATACTTTTTTTAATAAGACAAAAAAAAAATGGTGTTATTTTCAAAATATTATTCTAAGCATTTAATGATAATATTTTAATAAAATAAATGAAAGATAATGAAATGTTGTAATATTTTTTGTTTGTTTTGTTTTTAAGGAAAGAATAAACAAACAAAAAAAATTGTTATTTATGTTATGATTGCTATTTTCAGAAGTATTGAATAATAATAATAATAATAATAATATTGTTGATTGAACATGCCATAGATATTGGAGATTGTGCGTTTTCATTTGTTTTGAATTCTAAGTTTCAGATTGAATGAGTGGATGTTATAACTAGAAGGATTCCTATGATACTAATGCAATATTTATAATATTTTGACAAATGCTCATTGTTAAAAGTATTGGAGAATGTTAACAATATGATTTCATTTTAATACAGATATATATTCATTTTCATTTATGAAGTTTGTATGAAGAATAAAAATGTTGATTTATTAAGTATTTAAAAAAAATCATTAGTTTATATATGAAGACAGTTTAAAATTTTGTTAAAAGGTACTGAATTTGTAGTCCTTAATTTTGTTCCTGTTTTTATGATTTTAATTTATATTTTTAATGTGTTAAATTCAAACTATCACAATTTAGAATTCAACCAATATTTAAATTAAAACACTGTAGCTTAACACAAAGACAATGAATGATTACTTTTTGGTTATGAACAATTTTTTTTAATTCTAAGTACCACTTTTTTTTTAAGGGTGTGAAATAGTGGTTCATTTTCATTAATTTTACTGTGTTTTATTTAATTGATGAATTTATTTATGTATTGATTCACATTTATTTGTACAGTGGAATCTAAACACATAAATGTTGATCATAATATTTAGGTAACTTCAGCCAACAATACTTGGTTGTATAATTTAAAGTTATAAATTATGTTAATTGCGTTATTAAACTGTGACAGTAATTATTTTATTCTCATGGAGTTTATTATCACTTTGATTTTGATTTCACAGGACTCTTCTATTAAATAGAATGTGTTCAATTAAATCTTTTACCAATTTTTACATTGATGTCAAATTTTGGGGATAAAAAACATGCTTTTTATGAAATGATTGAGGGGGATCTGATTTATAAGAAATGTAAATAATATAGATCTAATGGTCTTTGTAATGAACTTAGCTTCAGTCCAAATGTTATTAATTTACTGGTTAAAATTTAAATATGGCATTGGAGTAGCTGTTAGGCCTAATTGAAAAATCAAATAAAAGTTGATGTTGAATTTGTAAAAAAAAATAATTAAAATCTAAATTAGAATAAGTTAAGGAATGTTAATTGATGTAGTCCTAGGAAAAAAAAAATTATTTGTGAAGGTTAATTAAAAATGCATCAAGAGTTATCAATTTTCTTTTTTTAAATGCAATAAATAAAATTAATTAATACACATTATTTTTTATTTTGTTTTATTTCTCTTTTTTTCCATGCACTGCATGCCAAATATAGCCAGTCATTGGAATGTTTTGCTTAAAAAATCATTTAAACTTACTCATATTGAAAGAAATGTAATTTTTGAAAATATAAATATACTTATACACACCAAATAAAAATGCTATTAAATGTATAACTTTATCGTGTGCGTAGTGGGCAAAATATTCCAAGATGGCTACAAACACATTAGAAGTCTAGAATTTTGTTTTCTAAGAAATAGTAGTCTAAATTGGTTTTTAGATTAGGATTTGTGAACTGACTTCAAATGACATTAACCACGTTTAAGTACCAACATCAAATAGTTCTGCTGCATGGATAGTACCAACATAACACTTTATTTAACAGCTATTTTGCTATGTTATTTGATGTGGAGCCAGTTATAATTTTAAGTTTTATTATTGGCATTTAGGGATATTCAATATGTGTCATTATGGGTGGTTGGTAGCAATATAGAATGTAAATATCTAGATTTCCTCCTCAACGAAACATCTCTGAATGTGGTTTGAGTTTTGTTTGTATCTGATTGAATATCGATACAGTGCAAAATTGGTTGAGGAAAGTAATTCTGATGACGTAGTTGCAATCCCAAATGCCAATAACCCTATTGCATTAAGTGCCTGAGAAATAAATATGTACTCACTATAAGATATTAATTATAAATTTTTTTATATCAAATTTAACTAGTTCTTTTTCCCTAAACACTTCAATTTAACTGGGCACATTTCCTGGTAAAATATTTTCAAGTAATTAGTGCTGTTCTGACTGTGCAAAGCCACAACAGAGTGAAAGAAAGTCTCATTAAAATCTATATTAATTTGTTTGTTATATTTAATATCATAATTTTGTCAAAAGATGTTTAATGAATAATAACTCGGTGGCACATCACATACCCCCCTTGGGAGGTACACGGACCTCAGTTTAATAAACGTTGAATTAGACCTAACATTATTTTTATCAGTTAAAATTGGGTTGTGGTGGTACTATCAAATCCTGGAAAGGGAGGGAGTGTCTATTTTATCATTCTTCATGAGAATGTGATGTAGTGTGAACATGACTAAACATATTGTAGTGTAACAAAGTAATTGGCCTAAATGAATGTCTAGTTCCCCCTTGAATGCTCACATAATCTCTAGGACCATGTAAACAATCAATATTGTAATAATCTTGTAAACGGTAGGTATGAGCTAATCTAGAACTGCTATCAGATGTAGAGGATCCTTTGTTCGAGTCGAGGAAGGTGTGACAGTTCATGGTTGTTCATACTCTGGGAGAAATGTCATGTGACAAGCTTTGAGTACCTCCCTTGATAATAAACAATACCTTCACACCCTGTTTAGTGTGAATTCTGTGTGGTCAACACTTACTGTCGATAGCTCCAGCGCTTGCTTCCAAACTTTATCTGTGAAGCACTTGGTCTGGAATAGAGTCGAACTTGGTCCCGTGTGGTCAAATGGGGGGAAACTCCAATAAAGAAGTAGCTGCTCCGGTTGAAGAAACTGAGATTAATGACTGTATGGTTGGTTGTGCTGAGCACATGGTACCCTCTCTCGGCAAATGTTGGCACTACCATCACTAATAATGGTACATCTCGCTGGCACTATGGAGGTGATGATGGTACAGTTATGAGTGTTATAAATAATTATAAAAGATTTAGTATAAATATGTAAACATTGATATTAATTACTATTAGGCCTGCACTGATGTAACTGAGTGCAAGAGACATAAAAATGATGTTTTCAAAGTTTGTCACATGAAGAGTTTGAATTTACCATGAACGATGTTTAAAGTAGCATGTTGTTGATTTGTGCAAGTATTGTTGAAATATATTATAAAGGTTTAGCTGCTCAAGTTGAAAGAATATGATTGCTTTATTGGTAGGTCTTATGAATGTTTGCAACAATTAAACCAGTTGAATTAGTTAAGAGTGAAATCTTTTGTGAGTGCCCTGCATGGGGCTAAATCGCCATTTTCCTCGATTTAAAAAATTTAATATACTTAGAAATGAAACTGCCAATAGGTATATAAAAAGAAGTGTGTTTATATATTGTAAACATTGTTAGACTGGTAACGTTAGTGAATACAGAGTAAAAATAATTTTTCCGGAATATGAACGGCGAAAAGTTATCACAGAATACATTATTACTTTCTATATTCTTTAAATGATCGGTAAAACACATGTTGCTTTGTAAGCATTTAAAAAAATTACTTTGTTCATTTAAAGTCATAAATAAATGCATTAAAGTTTTTTTTAAGTATACAAAAACATCTATAAATCCTCTGGATTTTTGGCAATATTTTGGTTGGGTCTAATATTAAATTTTATTTTTATAATTTAAATATCCAAACAAATTCATGAATGGCAAATCTATGTATTTTTGAGGCACACATTTTTTTAAAAATAATCGTTACTATCTTGTCTTTTGGACTTGCTAAACTTCTGAATTGGTTGGTCAAAATATGTATCCTGAAATACATTTTTATCTCGAGTCCAACATATATATGATTGTTGGCACTTTCAACATGAATGGTGAACATCACACACATTTAAACATCTCAATAAATTGTATGAAAACCAAAATTAGTCGTAGATGTTCCAAAATTCAAAACGGATGGAGACAAAATGTCTATCAGATTCAGAGCTTGCGCTTGTAGATGTGGATATGGATCAATTATCCACGTGTGGCTTTATCAATATCCTTGTTAATGTTATGTTTAAGGAGGTTGGATAAGATTGTGATTTGGCACTGAAATATATCAAATAAACGTAAGGTTTTGAGAGAGAGAGAATTTACACAAGTAAGTTTGGGAATTTTAGGTGTAAATTGACGGATGTAGTTTTCTGTCCATATCATCGTGCGTAGGCGGCAAAACATCACACACAGCTGGGACGTGTCGCAAGTTTGGTTTGGATATCAAAATAGACAACATGGTATAACACATTAAAACAATGTACAACAATGTGATGTAGGTTATATAGAAGGAAGGAATTGGTAGAAACAAATCAACTTCACTATTCATTTCACTTTCATAACCAAACACGATTTTAAAAGTTAAGAAATATTCCATTTTCATAACAAGGAAGGCAGAAAAATATATAGGCTACATGTTTGAAAACTTACTAACTGAAACTTCCAGCATATCCAAACAACAGGTTATGTACTTTAAATTATTCTTAATAAGTACAGTACTTACCTAAAAAAAAATCTGTGTTTAGGATGTTTTATGTCTATCATATTATTGAAAATGGAATATTTCTGAAAATTTACAATAATGTATACTGTGAACGTGATCAGAAAATGGAAGTGTAAAATAATAGTGTTTCCTTCACCGTCCCTTATATTATGGTTACTGAAAACTCACATCTATAGTTATTAATTTATGCTAATTAACTTCCAACTCTTCATAACCATCTTGCAAAGTACAAATAGTTGTGATAAGTTAAACAAAGCCTTGACTGGGGGCAAGAGGGGATTAAGTACATGGTAGATGTCGAAATGTATGTGTATATATTCATCAGACTCGCTATTATCCCCAAATACGGTTTGATTAGTAAAACCTAGCTGTGTACCCTTGTTTGGGAAATACTGCAATGAATTCCTAACGTTCCTGGAAGTTGTAACCAAATTAAACTTAATATAACCATCCCTTCCTTACCAATACTAATACTAACCTTCCAAGTTGTTATTTTGGGAACGTCCAAGATACGTTTTGCTGCCTACGCACATTTATTATGTTTTTAACATAAATATAAAGTAGTATTCCAAATAATTTCTAGGTGTTCAACATGAATATCACTTCAAATAATTATAATCAACACATAGATGTGTAGTCTATAAGATGCTGTGTATTTATTGTTGGAAATGTTACACTTCTTGTTAATAGTTTTATTTCAAAATGTTTCCATTTAGTTTATTTAATTATCTTTGCATTATCACACACAAATGAAACAAGAAATGTGCTTACAATGCTGCCAAAAGTTACATTTTAAATGTTGAGAGTAATTAAACCTGTATTTAGATGATACAATATATTTAATTAAATAATGATATGCCAACACAAGTTAAATTAAGAGTGGCTAGGAGTATAAAGGCACTTAGGCACTTATTCCTGCCAGCCAATCCAGTTGTGAACATCAACAACACAGCTATTTAGAACACAATTTGTCTGTTTATGGTGTGCTTACGTCATATTGGGTTAGCAGTAGTCCATTCTGTCCTGGTCTCAAGAACACAAATGTTGCGGCCTGTTTTCTCTCTATTTTGTAGCGTTATGTTCTAAAACTTGTATCAAGTACTTGAATCTTAATCAGTCTTAACTGCTTGAGTTACATTTAAGTTAACAATTTGTCATCAAACTGTCCAAATGAACTGTGTTGTTTCGTGAATGTTGAGTTGATCGTAATCCCGTTAATTTGAAACATTACTACCTCTTGAGAATCCCAAGGGATTGGTGTTGGAGTACCCCTGCTGACAAGGGATTTCTAGTGGTGTGTTCCCAGATACAGTGGAGGAGGGCTCAGGGGCAAATATAGCAGTCCCCCCCCCCCCCCCCCCCCCCTCTCTACTTTTCATGTTATGAAAAACTTATTTTTAGTTCAAATATATTTTCTTTTTTGTTTTTCTAAATAGTCACAACACACCTCTATCTTCTCTTTTCNCCCCATCCAAAACCTCAAAATTAATTTTCAAAAATTTGCCAGCCAAGGACCACTCCAAATAGCTTTTTGAAGAAACTAATTTTCTTAAAAATTTCCAGACAAGGACTACTAATAAAAGCTTCTAGAATAGTCTAGGTTTTCAAAATATTCAATGGAAAGACCCCTCTGAATAGTTTCTAGGTGGATCAATATTTCTTTTAACATTTTTCCTAGAAAGAACCCTTGGACTTCCTTTTGGGTCGGGGGGCAAAACTTTTTTTCTAACTGCCCCATCTCCCCTACACAGATAGGGTTCCACCACAGAGACTTCTCCTCGAGTAAAACACTAAAAGTGTCCCTGGGGTAATACTATGGTAATACTATGGTAATCCTTACCCACCACTACACATGTTAAGAGTTCTAAGAGCTACACACTGTTAGAAGTACTGGGGAGAGAGCTTTGATACATTGTATCCAAACTAAGTTTGATTACAAGATTGATCTCACCGCCCTTAGTTACCATAACAAGAATTGAAATAGCATCTAGAAGCATTTAATGGTCATAAATTGTCTTCACCTCTGATGGTTATTGGAGATGTGCCTCCTAAACCCCCTGCCCCAACCCCTCTGAAATATAATTCTGGACTCAGCCTTTACTGTCCTCCACCATCCAAAAGAAAATGTATGGGTGGGCCGCTGCCCAGGTAGGACAACAGTGTTTGGTGGTACTCTAAAGTGGGCAGGTTTTAGGTGCTTTTAATTTGTGTGTTGAATGAATTCAACAATAATAAACACTAAATATATAATATTTTACCATCTAAATACGTGTTTAGTTTGTAACCCATCCATTAAACAAGTTGACGTTTCTCCAACAATAACTGAAAATAAAATGAGGTTGTTGTGTTTTGTAACCTAGAATGTTGTGCCTTAGTCGCTTTGAGTAGGCGCGAAACACGTGGTCTTCACTTTGGCTTGAAAAAAAACACATGTTTTTTCTTGTTGACAGATTTACATTTATTTTATTTGAATCTTGTTTGCCTATAAAGAGTTGTTGGTAAATATTGCACTGTTTGCAAATAGCACAGAATATGTGGTACTGAGTTCTGCAAAATATCTTGAGAATGGATGGGATGGTTAGGTACAGATGCTGCAAGATGGCTTGAGAACTGGTATAAGAGTGAGGTACTGAGGCTGCAAAATATCTTGAGAATGGATGGGATGGTTAGGTACAGATGCTGCAAGATGGCTTGAGAACTGGTATAAGAGTGAGGTACTGAGGCTGCAAAATATCTTGAGAATGGATGGGATGGTTAGGTACAGATGCTGCAAGATGGCTTGAGAACTGGTATAAGAGTGAGGTACTGAGAATGCAAGATAGTTTGGAAACTGTATATTTTTATTTGTTTAAATACACAAATATATATTATGTAAAGTTGTAATGTAAGAGCAAAGCGTTGAAAGCTATGTTTGAAGTAGACCAACCAAGCTTTCCTTCCAATATGAAGCAACTGTTTAGTCCTTTTATGTGAAATGTTGGCTATCAACTGAAACTGTATAATCAAGAGGAATAAGATGAGTGTGGTGTATTTACAATAAACTGCACCGACATTTGACTGGGGGGGGAAGGACAAACAATGAAAGAATAACGTCAAATTTACAGGATCAATAACTTCTACATATTCTTATGCTTTGTTCTGACTTGACAACTTTACAAGTATTTTGGAATTTTAAGGTTAAATATCTCAGGTGTTGTAATTTTGTGTAAGAGAGTGTAAACACAGCCCCCCCCCAATCTTCGTAAATACTACAATTTAGTTTCTGAGTCTTATAGTTCATGTACAATAATTTATTTAAAAATACAGTTTAAGGGTTCCACCCACACGTAGGCAACTAGCCTCACACGGCTGTATTTCCGATGGTAATGTCAGTTGTGGAGCTTACAAACAATCCTCAATTATCTCGGAATATCTTTGTCTATCTATCTAACAGTTTACTTTGATCCCAGAGCTGGGACAGAGGGGAACAATCTTATACTCACTCTTTTATACTTTCATTAATTGTATTGTAATTTAAAAAAGAAGTTTTTTAACTCCGCAGGAACACGTCGATACCTTTCCTTTCGACGTGAGCAATATTTTGAAATAACAAACCACTTGTTAAATACCGCGGGGACTCTAAGACGTCAGCGCTCAGGTGGGCGGCACCCTTAAGCTTCCATCTTATACTTCATAAATTATTTTTAATTGCCTATTTCCTTGTTGTCTACTCTCTGGCACTAGGAATTTGAAAGTTTATTGCCGCATATACAAAAGTATACCACTTATTTGTGTATCTAGCTAGTTCTATCCAGTCCACCTCATTACACCGTATATCTTTCAGGTCCATTCTAATGTTACCCTCTCATCTGTGTCTAGAATTTCCCACTGCCCACCGTAATCTACAAGACTTGGTTATAATAATATAGTAAAATGCTTTCAATTATGGTTTCAAAAAATGTGATTGTATTTTCTAAAAGGTGGTGGATGATCTAATGAGGTGGACTGGATAGAACTAGCTCAAGAAAGGGGTATATGTCATACTTTTGTAAGTGCGGCAATGAACTCTCTAGTTCCTACAAAAATAGAGTAGCGTGAGTAACTATTATTTAAAAACCCTTCCTATGAAAATTGGGCTGTAGTTACCACCATCTTTAGTAAATTATTATAAAACTATTAAGACACAGGTTGCATATATATGTTGATGCAAGTTAAATCAGTTTCTGAAGAAAGTTTATTTGATACTAAACATTACCTCAATTTTTAACACTTACTTTGAAGACTATATTTCTATTTATGAACATGAAAATTCTATTATTAAAATAATAGTCAAGTCTCTTAACCAGTTAGTTCAAATTGATATACAAATATTCAAAGTTTGAAGCAGCCGAACAGAAAGCAGAAACTTTTAACAAATTAATGTGCAATTATGTTGTTTAACTCCTGCGAAAGAGGTGCTAAGGCCGTTTTTGCACTTGGGGTTTAAATAGATTTTTGTATCTGACGTTACGGAACCGAGGCTGGCTCTGATAACCACAAACTCGGATAATACGGAACCGAGGTGGACTCGGATAACCACAAACTCGGATAATACGGAACCGAGGTGGACTTGGATAACCACAAACTCGGATAATACGGAACCGAGGCTGGCTCTGATAACCACAAACTCGGATAATACGGAATACAGGAAGAGTTCTTCAACATTTTCAAATTGAGATTATTTCATAGTTTTTCTATCTCCTAGCCCAGAAGATTTTTGCTACCACCTGTTATCTCCTGTCTTTTTCTTCTCCAATCACCATCGCCATACTTGATGTATTTTTTTTCTTTTCAAAATTTCATCACAATCGATTGGTTTCAAAGCCCCCAAACAGTTTTTATTCCACATTAACAACAACTAGCTTATATTTACGCCGCCACGGGACGTGGGAACGATAATTCGCTCTTTCAATTCTAGACGGCTCGATCAGTTAAATACGGACTATTTCCTAAATAATTATCAAGAAACGTAATTTGTGTTAACACCTCAGGTAATACAGACCTTCCAATGATCGAGTGTTGAATAAGTGGGCCTTTCTTGTAATTGTTTTTATTTCTAGATCGTAATTTAACTATAACACATATATGTGCTCCATAATTTTTTTTTTATGAATCAAAAAATATATTTTTTGAAGCAAAGAATACCATAATCTATTTACTCTACATCTCAAACAAGAATTAAACAACATGATTTGTCTTTTAAAATATTAATAAATATATCGGTTATCTTTTCAGTTTTCATTTAGCCCTTGTTCTGATTTTGACACTGGAATTTGTACACAATAATTTAGCTTTCGTTCACCCATTTAGACACCCTGAAAACTTGGGCATCAAAACATCTTATTTTAGCTAAAGCATCAAAATACGTGCTTTTTAAGATGACTACTAGGTACGTTATCACTGCCTTTAAGCGAAGAGATGTTCAACCGTTTAAACTTGGCTGGATATTGTAGTGTTTTGTTTTCACAACAAAAGAAAAAAAGTATTTTAAGTTCACAATTTGTGTTGGTGAACCCAATGTAAAGAGAATAGAAAAATAGCGCCACTTGGAGATTTTTGATATTGTCATTACTTTAGTCATCCAATACACTAAAACGGCCGTATTTTATTATTAAATAAGTTGAATGATGACATAAATTTGACATTATTGTGGTTTTTAAGGGTTTATTTTTATTTAAAGTTTCAAAATTTGACCTGATTTTCACTAACTTGGTTTGTCTTCCATAGCTTTGTGTATGTAAGGCCTCTAACTTTTACCATACGCTCAGCCAATCACATGTCCTTCTGTTCTGCTTACATTGGGTTAAACTGCTTCTTTGATAAATCACTTGAATGTTTTATGCATTATGTGCTTCCTGCGATACTCGCCGAGTATCAAAACTAATTTTCCATAGTTTGTAAAAATTGAAACACATTTTTCAAGAAATATTTCAAATCAAAGCTTGTATTTTACAAAAAAATAGTTTGATGAATTGTGTAGAAATTTAATAAATGTGAGAAAATAATTATGTAAGACATATTTAATTTTAAACTGAGTTTAATAATCAAAGTTAGATCTTTACATTGATACACTTGATTTAATTTAATTCCTTTATTCAGTCATTTAACTTTTCAAGTCATAAAAAATAAACTTAACCGTTAAAAAAAATGAATGTCTTAACATTCTTGATGTTTTAAAATTTTACCAATTTCACTATAAATGTTAATACATGTAAAATGAATATCAAAACGAGACTTGAAGAGTTATTGTTTGTCGTGCATAAGAAAATCACTGTTCATTTAATTTGAAAAACAAAAAAACAAAAAAAAAAACTTTAATTTAATCTGATAATTTGACACATTTAATTTGTAAAGATCACTGATTGCATGTGTGAACTAGTTGTAAAATATTGTAATGAGAAAATAATAATATATGACTGAATTGTGATGACTGAAATAATTAGTTTTATTTCAATAAACAGGAAATATTTTCCGACAATCGAACCAAAACTTGAATCAGGGCAACCATGTTTTAACCAAAATAACTTGTATGCAACCGAAAACACAAAGCATTGTCGAAATCTTGACGGTTTTATAAGGAATTATATATTTGAATATAATTTGACCTTTTTTTTTTTAACACAGCAAACTTTTACTGGATATTAATTCAAACTATAGAGAGATGCCATCGTTCCACTAATTTTGATTCTTTAGAGCTTATAAACTTCCAAGTGTGAACTATCCCAACATAATCTTAGGACAAACTTAACCAGGCCCCAGACCATTAATGTATCATTTAACTTAATGCATCTTTAAAATCCCAATTAATGCGAATCCATATAACAAATAAATGTAACGGAGCAATCGTGCATGTCCTTATTTATAGCTTAGAATATTGGTTTCTTAAAATATTAATTAGTTATAAATAAGCTACCTTTGAATTAATGTTTCTACAAAAAAAACAAGAATACATTGTTACTGGTCGTATCAATTTTGAACAAAATTGAAAGAAAAAGAGCCATTTTAGAAATATTTAGAATTTTAAATAATCAGTCATCAGTTGATCTTACGAGTAGAGCTGTAATCACATGTAATGATATTGATTCGGATCAATTTAAAATATATAAAAAGTCATGGATGAAGGTAATTTTTCTTTAAAGTAACATATGTAGAGTATCCTTTTATGATTAATCCATGAAGAAACACGCGCATTTCAGAAATAATGGGAAAAGGATTACACAGTTAAAATATATCTTTTTTCTACAATAGTTCCTGTTAAAGGAACAACTACACAGTATTTGGCAAAGACGCCAATTCTCTATACCAATAAGAAGCTAGCTTTCATAACACCTGTCGCCGCGTGGGTCGATTTAATTCAATAGTTTACACACAATCCCTTACGTTTTAAATTTTTTATTACCACGTCTTACTACCCGTTCGGGTTATACCCTTCACAATCCCTACAATGACCACGTGACATGTAAATATAAAGTTCTAACAGAATCCCTCAAACTGAAGAGAATCTTGAAATATATTTGTTGCATAAATGACATCTCTAAGATACCTCACCTGGAATCGAACTCATGGTCCCCTACTTTGCGTTTAACCCACAATTGGAGCCCGAACTATAAAGTTTGTTACTATAGGGCTGTGCGTCTTACAACCCATTCGTTCCTACTCAACCGTAAATTAATGAGGTGTGGACGAAGAAGGGAGAATTTAGAGGAAATGTACCTACATTTGTGGAGAGGAAGAGTGGAATACTTGGTATACTCTGCCGGGATTTGATCCCTAACCTTCACCGCCAAACCAGACTGTACCACTGGCGCCATTTGAAATCATACAAAAAAAAAGGGTTAATAATAGGATTAACTTTGTGAGTTTCATAAAGTCACTCCAACACCTTTGCAGTCTATTAATACATAGAGATAGTGGGTTCAATTCCCGACATGTCTGAAAAATTTATCAACGGTGTTGTTGAGGCTTCCCCTAGCTCCCACAGTGATACATTAACGGCCGTCTGTCTATCTGTTGCACATGTTCAGGATTTATGTTAGTCTGTAAGAAGTGTTGCTGATGTTTTCTGTCGATTCAGAGAGAGCACATTAAATACCTCGAACAATAAAATTTAAAAAAATCTAAACCGCTTATTTAAGTTCGATTATTTAATAAGCGTGTGGATAGGATCGATTCAGTTGATTGTTGATACATAACAGATCTCCGATTTTATGGATTGTATTTAAATAACTGAATAGTCACGACAAACTAATCAACTAATCGATTATAATTGTATACTCCGAATTCACAGAGTATTTTATATACAATACTTGTTTAGTTTTTTGTTTTAATTAATTAAAATAGAGAACAATCTTTTAAGATTCTAAATACATTGCAATAACTATGGTGTCAAGTGGATTCAACGGGTAGGAAACTTTCGTTAGGGTTTTCACACAGATACAAAATATTTACCCTGTGATAAAAAAAAACCAGTCAAACATTATTGCTAGGAGATGGTGTTAGAGTGTAATTTACAATTGGACACACATTGATCGAAAGAGTTAAACGATTTAATTGTATGTATTGTTATTCGATAATGTGAGGCCAAACTCGTCATACTGCTACTACGCTGGCTGGATATTATCTTTGAGGGAACAGCACTACTAATAGTGGGAAACAGCGTTGTCATTCTCTTGTTTTCTTTAGTCAATCTTTCCTTAAATATAAAACAAGTTTCGTTACGCTGGTTCGTCGAGGTTCCCAATAGCTCCTTCTTAATCCGTCACACCACTTTCCAACGTACCGGTAGTTGAAAGCGAGAATATTTGGCAACAATTAAACGAGATAAATCAAGGATACAGCTCTCCTCCATAAGATACGCAATTCCCTTAGCGGTAATATCGGGTGAAGAAACGTTTGAGCCACTGCGAGGCTACGATGTCTCCTCGTTAACAATGAAAAGCTATCTATCTGTTTATTCTATCTTAGAGCTGCAACGACGTATTATTTGATGGTGGCGCAAGTGATCCGCTCATAAAGCAAAGCTCAAATCGCTTGTTCAAAGAAATAATATCACAATAATATCATTCCATTAGTAACTAAAACCATAGTTAAATATTATATTAATTTTATCCTAAATGTATTATTACTACTTCAATTAAAAAAATATTTTCATGAAATGAAAGTTTCTAAAGACAGTCGGAAACACGAACAAGTGAGTTACAGTTTTCAAGGTCTTACACTAGATTGCGCAGTGGTATTAATCATCAAACAGATTGGCAAAGTTTTGCATTGTGAAATTCGTAATGCCCTGATAAGGTGTGATAGCATACAGAGAAATGAAGTTATTTACTTATATAAAATTTTAAGGCAAGTACTAGTACTGTATGTTGCTTGACTTTACTTTTCAATAGATTTAATTTTCATATTATTTATATAGCTCGTCTGCAAATGGCTTTTATTAAGGTCAAACCAGCTGTTTGAATCAATTGTTTAACTGCTACAAGAAATAGTTTTATAAATTACAGTTAGTTGCTTACATTACAGTTATTGTTCTCTAATCACTAATCCAGTTGTGTCAGCAGGTACCTAATTAAGGTGCATCGAGAATTCTAAACGATTCTTCTTTTGTTATTCCATCATAAAGATGTTAAATATTAATATTGCTTAATAATTCAAAACATTTTAGGTTTTAAATTACTGTAAAGTTAATGTGTTATTCTGTTTTTTTTTTAGTGTTTGTGGTGGGCTAAACTTGAAAACAATAAAGTCAACTCACCATCTTCTGAATTGAGTTATTAACTAAAGGTAAGACAGCATGTGATTTCTTATATTAAACTTGCAATGTGCTCAGAATCCTTTTGTCTTTGATAAATAAGTTAAAATACCTGAATATAGTTTGTTACAGAGATGTTCAACGACTTAAAAAAGTTATTTTTGTACCACAGATTTAAGATTATAGGAAATTTATTCTAATTCTCCAAACCAAATATGTGAAACATTTAAACAGAAATATGATCACACATTTCTCTTCAAACAAATCACAAGATATCTTCTTGCTGCAAATTTAAATAATTTAGCTCTAGTTGTTTGGCACCATGTTGAGGCCTGTCATGAATTAATTCTTTTGGGTATTTACTTAAAGCGACTTATTTTTTAGAAATAATACTCTCCCTGCAAAAAAAAGAATTCACTAACAAATATAATTAACACAGTGAGCTCTCCTTGAATGGACACCCCTGAAAAGTGAATTCTTCAACGCTGATAGTTTAAATTTCAGCAGCAAAATAACGTGGTCTCTTACGGTGAAACAATTTGCCAATAGCGGACCCTGGCACTGCTAGAGACGTATATATGTGCACAACATGCCTTAAAGAGCGGATCAAAACAATAGTCCGTATTCAGTATTTCACTGCCGCTGTCTCGTCTGAAGTGTGGACAGCCTCGCCTTCCCTCTTATGAGGTGAGCCAATATGGTGAGAAGATAGTTACCACGAAGGATAAATATCTTGTATCATTATAAAGAATGTGATAAGTTGTAACAATGATCAGTCCTATCCTTGAGTGCTCTGAGCGAATGTTAGTGCAATTGTTGGTAAAAATCAAGGAGGTGGGTGTTTTGAAATCTTGTATCGGTCGGTTTGCACGGGGGGTTGCCACATCTCTTCGTGTAGATGAGGCTGTATGTAATTCCTCAAATTCCCTCTCATCCTTTCCCCATGGATTAAATCACTCACCGAACCACTCGAGTACCAACCCAAAACTACTTTGTTTTCCTTGGACATCAACAAAGGGTTGCTATGTCGCAAACAAACTCGACAAAAATGTTGCTTACATACACAAAACACGGCACCTTGGACAGTGACACTACCCGTGTGACGCTACCCGAGTGACGCTACCCGAGTGACACTACCATAGTGACACTACCCGTGTGAAACTACCCGAGTGACACTACCCGTATGACACTACCCGAGTGAAACTACCCAAGTGACGCTACCCGAGTGACACTACCATAGTGACACTACCCGTGTGAAACTACCCGAGTGACACTACCCGTGTGACGCTACCCGTGTGACACTACCCGAGTGACACTACCATAGTGACACTACCCGTGTGAAACTACCCGAGTGACACTACCCAAGTGACGCTACCCGAGTGACGCTACCCGTGTGACGCTACCCGTGTGACACTACCCGAGTGACACTACCCGAGTGAAACTACCCGTGTGAAACTACCCGTGTGACGCTACCCGAGTGACGCTACCCGTGTGACGCTACCCGTGTGACGCTACCCGAGTGACGCTACCCGAGTGACGCTACCCGAGTGACGCTACCCGAGTGACGCTACCCGAGTGACGCTACCCGAGTGACGCTACCCGAGTGACACTACCCTTGCGCATAATATTATATATAGACTAAATACTAGCTAGTAGGATTTTGATAGAAAGACACTTTTATAAAATACACACACATTTGTTTGCAGTCAACTTTGATATTATTTTACTATATTATTATTATCATTATTATTTTATATTTATTGACTATATCTGTCAAAAATGACAGCTGCATAAAACATGACTTGCCTTATGAACACATGCAAGTAGATCTAGTAACTTCTCTAGCTGTCAGATAAGGTTATTTTTAATAACATGGACTAGCTGTTATGGCCTATGCCATGCCTTCCAGCGGCCAATACTCAAAAATAGCTTACATGATAAGACAGATCCAGGTGAGCATGAATACGAATAAACCAACATGTACAACATTAATTTTTCCAGAAATTCATTCTTTAGATACTGAAAGAGAGTGGTTCTCTTTCAGGAATTAGTTTAGGCCCATCTAACTGAAGTTTCACCCAAAATGGGTGATTCTTTGTATTCACGAAACCCCAAGGGCAGATAACTTTTTTATTTTATTTAAGTGTGTGAGTAAAATCGATCATTAAAGAAATGAGTTTGTTCGAAAGGAAGTCTGTCATTAAAGATGTGATTTGTAAGTCTTGAGAAACCAATTAGGCATTATGATTTATATAGTCGTCAGCGGGTCGTCAGCGTCAATCACTTGCATGATCTGTCCTTCACCTTTGACCCTTCATTTCCCCGAGCAGCCGACAAGAGGCACAGTCTGGTTAGGAGTATCATGTTTCTGAATCAACTGTTTAATATGCTAGCTCTTAACAACCTTAAAACCCGTTTCGGTGGTTGCATGGTCTAAGGCGCTACTATTGCAATAGACTAGACTGCTGATGACGGGGAAATCGGGGTTTGACCCCAGCCGGGTCCACTGAGGTTTTTTTCCCTAAATGGTTTTCCATTCTCCTTCCATTGCAAATGCAGGTGCACTTCCTCTCAATTAAACCTTCCTATTCCTTAACTCGCTGGTGTAATTAGTGCATGATCCGGACGGGTAGTAAGATGCAGTGCTAAAAAAAATATTCTAGTACCGCACCACATCTTACTACCCATCCGGCCCATGCTTGCTTGTGTATCCGCTACGATAATGTGTTGGGGATTAGGAAGGTTGAATTTAGAAGAAGTGTATCTGCATTTGCATGAAGTGGGAGTAGGAAACCCACCCTGAGTATATCCGACCGATATTTGAACCCTGGTCTCACCGTCATTGACTGTCAAGTCTACTGCGAGAGAGACGCCGGGGGTCGTCAACAGGTCAATGACGTGCTAGTTTTCATTTGATTGGTTAAGAAACATTTAAAGTTGCTCCTTGTGTGTCTAAGCTCCCCATTATCTCAATTAGGCCTCGTGATTGGTCGTAGTTGGTAACAATGTTATAATAAGCTTACATTTTATTCTTTCTGTATATATTTTTTTGGAAAGTGAATCCAAGGCATACAAATAAAATGTTCAGACAAAAATCCTCCAAAATAGAGTGAAGTAATGACGGGTTGAGAGCTCGTTAGGTACATTAGTCAATTGGGGCCTTATAAGGTTGCTAACCCTCACCTTAGACCATTCGGCCATCTTTTCAACAAGCAGACCTTTTTTATTTTTATCACCGAATATGTATGTCTAGCGAAAATTGTGGGCAAATTAAAACAGAAAACTAAATTCAAAATTAACTTGGCACTGGATTGTTATTCTGGCGTGCTCGACACGAAGGCAGGGTGCGTTCACAAAGAGGATCTTCATTGTGGTTTGTGCAAATACTGGTACATTTCCTCATAGCTCTCTTCCTGTTCACCTAGGTGAGATAGTGTCGGAGGTATCTTGGCGCTCAGTCCCAACACGGCCTGACATGCTCTAGCGCTGCGCTGTGTCTATGTGACTCGTGCTAATGAGCACTTGCTAATGACCATGGTTTTAATAGCTCCACAAGGTCGTTATTGTCATTATCATTGCTAAGGTTGCTAGCGAGGTATTTACTTTACATTCAATAAACCATCACAAGACTTTATGTATGAACACCTGAAAGTAGATCTAGACAAACATAATATTGCTCTTAAAAAGAAAAATACACTGCTGCCACTGGACAGAGGGGCCTCTTGGGGAAAATTGATTGTTACCTCCTTATCTTGTGGCAGCAACGAAAGAAGTTTTATAGGAAATCTACCTGCATTAGCATGGAGGGAGAGTGGGAAACCTTAGAGGGATTATCCCCCTCAGTAGAGCTGACATGTATTTGATGTCGCCGCCAATCCGGTCCAACATGAGTGTGACGCTTGACAAGGTAGGGAATGCGAGAAAGGGCAGTGTTTGTGTTTTCACAATATTCAAATATCGCTTCACTCAGGACTGCGGAGCAGGTTGGAATCTGTAAAAATGTACCAACTCTGGCTTCAAAATAAAAACTTATAATATTGGACTAATGTTAGTAATTTGGACCAAAAAATTGTCACATATAAATTTTAAATGCCAATTAATCTTCCCATGAAGTAATCTGTATTTGATCATTTTGTTGCAGTAAATTTTATACTATGAATTAATACACTAAACATTTCTGAAGGAGATGGTGTCGAACGCTCTGTGTACTGACTACACAGCCCTGGTTTCAGTACAAACCTAGAGTTTAATTTTCTTCACGTGGTGTGATATAAACAGTTGTCAAATATTTGTCATTAAATTCCAGGACACCCTTGACAGATATTCAACAACTGTTGTCAGCAGGGTAAGAAAATTAAACTCCACGTTTCTACTGTCTGAGCAATATTTGATTTATTTTGACAAAAAAATAGTTTTGCCCTAATAATTGCATAAACGCTGACTTTAACTGATGACTTGCAAGAAGTTGACGTTGCTATATGTTATTAATTCCAGGGTAGTGACTCACATGTGAGTAGTTTATGTGGGATATGTGAATATTACCCAGCCTACTGTTATGTTTCCCTGAAATGTTTGAAACGTGAGGTCTCTCATGATTGTGGCTAACAGCTCCGATATTATCTTCTCTCATGGCATTAAGAGAGCTTGGCGCATTACCGTGCCAAGTGCCGATGACATAGGGAGGGTTTTTATAGAATTTCACCAGCGTTTATACAGAGAGGATGGGAAACTACTGCTCATTGCACTCCATCACAGAGACCACGGTTCATAGCTGGAGAGTTAATTTATATGTGTATATTTTTATTGTTATTTATTGATTTGCTTTTGAAGCAAAAACACCCTCAGTTCACCTGACTGGGTTTCAAACCCTGATCACTCAATTATTGACACCTTGACTCTTTCATCCACTGACATAGGTCACTTTATATATATTAATAAGACTAATTAAAGATTTCTATAATTTAATACAATAAATATTTGAATATGTTAAAAACATCATCTGCATGGCCAAAGATTTAAAAGTTGATTCAAAATACCACTCTCGCTCATAGAAATTCTCGGTGCTGATATAATCTGAGAAAGTGCAAGTTCATTACCTCAAAAATTATAATCCATAGCGCCCTTTGGTTCTGAGAGATGGGTTCTTCCAATCATAAAAGTTTGACACCCTTATCTTGTAGTCATTGGCCTTGATACTCTCATGCATCACATACTCACACATCACACACACCTTTTTCCCTGCAGTTGGTCCAGACATGAGCGACTACGAGGACGCGATTGAGTCCCTGGACGATGCGACGTTGGGTCTGCGTCATCGCTCCTTGTGGGACCCCGACAGAGACAGCCTGGGCTCTGAGATTGTCCCAGGTCTGCGCGAGGTGAGCCAGCTTCTAGATGATGACGATTCGAGCGTCCTGACCGAGGGGGATGATGGCGTGGGGTGCCCTCTGCCTAGCACCCCGGAGGACGAGCACCTTCTGGACTGCGAGGTAAGGACATGCAAGGGATGGCCAAAAACTCGCATCTTTATAAATTCAAATTTATAATTCTCGTATTCAGCTGTCATAAACCTTAAGACAATATCAGAGTTAACTACACTCTCGACACCAGGAGCTAAATACCCCACACATGTGTTTTAAATGCAGTCAACATGTTTCTAGAGACATATTGCTTAGGAGTTGCATTTGTGAACCTGGGTTCAAACCCCAGTCGGATATTGGTGTCACTCATGCAGCTTACAAGATCTTAGAATTGTCACCGTCATGGCGCTGTCCATCCGGCGGTTGTTCATACCTCCCCGGCCACAGTCCTATGCCTTTCAGATCAACGAGGTGCTGAAAGCGGGTGTGCTCTCTGACGAGATTGACCTGAGCGCGCTGGCACACACTGCGGCCGAGCAAGCGGAGGAGTTTGTCCGCAAAGTGTGGGAGGCGTCGTGGAAGGTGTGCCATTTCCGCAATCTGCCGCAGTGGCTGCAAGACAACGACTACTTGCACGCGGGGCACCGTCCCCCGCTTCCGAGTTTCTATGCTTGCTTCAAGAGCATCTTTCGTATCCACACGGAGACCGGGAACATCTGGACGCACCTGCTAGGTGTGTTTAGTAAACTCTCATCAGGTGGTGACATAACTACTGTATCACCTGCTTAAGTGTGTTAGTAAACTCTCATCAGGTGGTGACATAACTACTGTATCACCTGCTAGGTGTGTTTAGTAAACTCTCATCAGGTGGTGATTTAACTACTGTATCACCTGCTAGATGTGTTTAGTAAACTCTCATCAGGTGGTGATGTAACTACTGTATCACCAGCTCCGGTAGCGCTACTCACAGGAGATTAAACTACTGTTGCAGGTGGGGTGATGTGGCCTTCGTACAAATGTGGGTACACTTTCTCTAACTAGAAGCTTCCTCATACCTCTAACCATTAGTGGGCTGGGTATATAGAGACAGTGTGTCGATACGCCCAACTCTCCACTCGGACGACTTCATGGCATTGGGAATTTATATTTGAACAAATTTGTCAATTCAAAATACAAACATTGATTTTAGAACTTTAAAAAAAAGAGTATAAAGTTAAACTGGTATTTTTACAGATTTTGTCTCCACAGTCCTAGTGTATTTATATCAATATAGTTTATAATTAGCACTCTAGATCGTGCTGGATGCCAGAGAAAGCAGTGAAACGTCCGTGCATAATCTATTTGTTTCCCGTCCTCGGTCTCCATGACGTCTTGTCGTCCTGCAGGTTGTGTGGCGTTCATCGGCGTAGCAACGTATTTCCTCTCCCAGCCCACAATGACCCTAGAGGAGAAGTTGGTGTTTGGAGCGTTCTTCGTGGGCGCCATTGTGTGCCTGGGGATGTCCTCCGCCTTCCATACAGTGCACTGTCATTCCGAGTGCGTCGGCAAACTCTTCAGCAAGTGTGTGCAATAGTGTGCATGTTGATTACACATGTCTTTAAATATATATCTCTAACACATCACTTCATTTGGTAGTGTGTCTGCCTACTAAGCTTAGGGTCCCCGGTTCGATTTCAGGCATGTGCGAAAAATTCATCATTGATGAAATATGAGTTTAAGTTTTTACATTGATGAGTTATCGGCTGGGGACTGGATGTTGTGCCTGTCCTAGTCTTAAGTTAGATTATAAGATGTACAAAGCTATGACAGACCTAGCAAGCCTGTAGTAGAGAAAATATGGCTTGGATAAAGAACTGTCACAGGCTGGAAACACTAGTGGATGTGTGAACCTGGGGCTACAGCTCAACCCGCTCGATGGATTCCTTTGTGTGGTCGATCATACCTCGTGAAATCAGGATTTTGACTAGCCTTAAATTTAAGGGTAATTAACTGATGACCAATTTTTTAATTGGTTTTAAATTATTTTATTTGAAATGGGAGTGTTTTACATATAATTTAGCTTTTATAAAAAAATATTTAACGTTATTTTACTTGTGAATGATTTTGAGAATTTGTATATAAATAATGTTTGTTTTCTAAATAAAACGTGCCAAGAGTAGTCTTTCTGCCGACTCGTTGTGTATATTCTGCATCTTTGGTTCAGACCCTGTCATGGGAAAGTGTATTAATTGTGTTTTGTGTACCGACCGTTGTGCTCAGGTTGGATTACTGCGGTATCGCGATGCTCATAATGGGGTCATTCGTGCCATGGCTCTACTACGGCTTCTACTGCCACTTCCAGCCTAAACTGATCTACCTGAGCGTGGTGACGTGCCTGGGTGTGTCGTCCATCGTGGTGTCGCTGTGGGACAGGTTCAGCGAGCCCAAGTACCGCGCGCTCAGGGCCGGTGAGTAGACTGAGGGGGGTCCCATCTTGGGGAAACTACTGTGTATATCTTGTTTGTTTTGGTGTGCAACATTACATATTCTTACTTGGGCAGCCGCCTTGAAAAAATGTACACTTACAGAGTTAATGTACTTGCATTTGTTTAAAGGGTCAGTGGAAAACCATTTATGAGAAATTACTATGAGTACCCCGGACATGAGGATAACACCTTAGCCTGTGCGTTCACCAATCCTGATATCTAAATTGTACAATACCTAGTGTTAGTGTTGCTCTCACAAGTTAAGCTAGTTTGTAATTCTTGTGTCCAGGAGTTTTCATGACGTTCGGCTTGAGTGGTGTGGTGCCGGCCGTCCACTACGCCATCTCGGAGGGTTGGTTCAATGCCATCTCACGGGCGTCGCTGGGCTGGCTCATCCTCATGGGCGGCCTTTACATTCTGGGGGCCATGTTCTACGCCCTCCGGGTGCCGGAGAGGTTCTTCCCCGGCAAGTGCGATATCTGGGTGAGTGGTCGACACGCACACATGTCTGGTTTCATACTCTCCATCATCTCCCTCTGTCCTTTCACTCTCCTCCACTCTTCTCCTCTCACTTGCACACTTGCTGCTATCTGTTCCTCCCATCTCTTCCCTACATACCTCATCAGGGTATTTGGTAAGTTACAATAAAAATCCAAGAAAATGTTGTTTTACTCAAAATATGAAATGTAACAATCATTAAATCAGAAAATATTAATGTTATTCAAACTGTAGCTTTTTTGTTTATAGCCGTGTGATATATTCTATAATTTCCTAGTAAACAATACTAATATAAATTTCAAAAAAATGTTTATTTAGATTTTAAAACTTATTATTATTCATAAAAAAGATTACCTAATATAAAAATGAGGGGAGAGAGGGGGGAGTTAGAAGAATGTGATCAGGGAAAATGTCGGGAATTTCATTGGCCAAGTTGAGTAGACACCATGTTCACATCCATTAATCTCCCCTTCCATCCTCTTTACGTGTCCATACCCTCTCATCCTTGCTTCCTCCACTATCTCATGTATTACATCTCTTCTGGGGACAGCTAACAAACTCTCTGAGGAATTAATGTTTCATCAGTTCCCCAGGAGGTATGTCTTGAGTCGAGGAGAACTGGGAGCATGTGACATAACTTTACATACGGTGCCTAGTAAGTTAGTTTGCACCCGACAAGCCGACTAGAGGAAGCGCTGGTTGATCTGCTCTTGTCTGGTTTCAGTTCCAAAGTCACCAAATATTCCACGTGTTGGTGATAGCTGCAGCGTTTGTCCACTACCACGGTATCACCGAGATGGCCATGTATCGGATGACCGTGGGGGAGTGTACCACCCCAGACAAGAGCGCACTGGCGTTCTGATGTGGCGCTCACTTTACGACGACTGACACAAAGTGGACTTAAATCTCATGGACAGGACTTTTCAGTTGAAGGAACCTTTTTGTTTTGGATCTAGATTTAGGTTAAACGAGTTGTCAACACCTTGGACTTACCTTGGTGTCTTGTATTCCTCTCTGAGGTTTTGGGGTCATATTAAAAACGGCACATACACTTGGCTTTCAAACAACTGTTTCTCGTGTCGTCAACATGCGTTGTTTTTAGTAGATTAATAGTGTGTTGCGTTTAGGGGTGCAATAAATACCACATTTTCAATTCATAGAAAACCCAAACCGCGTACACAAAATATTCTCAAAGTTTGAATATTTTTTCTTGGTTCTAATATGCTTAAGAATAACTTGTGTTTGTTTATATAACTCTATAAAAAGTTTTGTTACACAATCGTTTGTAATATTTCATTCTAATCTGATGACTCAAGTTATTTTCACAACTTACAATTTAGTTCAGATTATTTCACACGCATATTAATTCATAACATTCACAACACAACAACTCGGATTGGCAATAATTGAACATAATTACTATTTTAGCTGTAACTAGTTTTCAGGAAAACCTCTTTTTGATATTTGAGGTACATTTTGTTATATTTGGAAAAAGGTAAAAGACATATAGTCCAGTAAATCGGTGCTCGAAATGGGTTCTACCTGGAAAGTTTTGGAGAAGTTCTGATTTTTGGTTCATTTATATTTTTCGGTGTGCTAATTAAGAATTTCCACTTTGCCACCTCGAAAATTTTCGGTAAATATTAAAAAAATGCAAAAAACAACAAAAAAACTTGACTATTTTTGGTTGTTTTCTTATAACATGAAAACTATGCACTTTTCGAGAAAAATTGCTATATACAAAAATAAACTAGAGAAAATTTCCTACAATTTAACTTTGCATGTTTTATTTTGTCAGACGAATAGTTAAGGCGCAAACGCGCGTTGAAACTATTTGAATAAGTGACAACGCTCAGTGTTCATCATTCAAGCGCAACCTGCTTCTTTCTCGTGATGAAGCTCTATTTTGATGATATTCTTATTAAGAACTAGTAATATGTGAATATCTTACAGTTTTCATTGTTATACCTAGTACCTTGGTGTTTATAGGTATAGGGCTATAACGTATACTCGTGTTGATACATGTGGTTTTTATTAACATAGGTACTGTTACAGTGACAAACTAAAAACAGTCGTGATAAAAAAATGTGTAGGAATACAATATGCAAGGGAAATATGTAGGGATAATAATAATAACAATAATATCAAAATCGTCTGGGCCGCTTTGTTGCTGAAGGTCCAGGCTGACCGATGTCCTTGTCCTCTTCCTTCAGAGCCTTTCGTTCATCTAGAAAATAAGTAAAGTAAAGAAGTAAAAAATTGTTATGTTAGTTCAACATGAGTGTATCAAGGTATGACTAAGGTGTAAAACCATCGAAAGTGGGTTATTAAAGAATGCATAGCTGTGTTCGTAAATGTATTAATCAAAATACCTTCTGATGGATCCGCTTCAAGTTCTTGGCCCGGGTCTTGAATTCCTTGGACGTCAGGATCGTCCACATCTTCATCCTCGTCCATATCAGCTTTCTCCAAGTTGTCGCAGGTTCCTTCACAGTTTAAACAAATTTTCGAACAATATAGGCCTGCCTTTCTACAGCCACAATTCCCTCGGCAGCCTTTCTTACATTTGCATGAAATGTGATTTAATATAGCTTCTGGGGCAAGGGGCTGCAGGGTGGTGACTGGCATGAGGCCGTTCTTAGATGTTTTCCACCCCCATTGTTCGGGTCTTTTTTCATGACCAAGCCATTGTTGAACCTGATGGAACACCCGTAGCGAATGTTGTCATGCTGCAGCTTCAGTAGGGGGTAGTGAGGCAATGTTGGCTGTGGTCTTGTATGCAGACATTACATAGTGCCTGTACCTCAACTTATTTATTGAAGCTACTTTTTTCCCACCAACCCCGTACAATGCAATAAGGAAACGTTCACCCGCATCGACAACTGCCTCTTTATCAGCTTCAGGGTTTTTAAACACCTGAACAATGTTAATCAGATCAGGATTCTTCTTCAAAGTATGAAGAAATTTCATCTTACCCTGATTGAACAAAGCTGATGTTGTGTCACACCCACTCATGGCATGTAAAAACAATATGTGCTCGGCAACTGCTTTGTCAACTGCACTTAGAGGATGATATAGTGTCTGAGGGACTTTGCCTTTTCCTGGCTTAAGTAAGTGAACGTTAGGAGAAGTACAGATACCTGTCAAGATGACTATAAGATCTACATCTTCACCGACGACTATGACAGATTCATGTGTTGGTGCCAAGGTAAGAGCTGTGTTGATAATCAGGGTATCCGCATCTTCTTTTGCTTGTTTGCAGACCATGTTCCCCTCTGTGAATTTCGTCACTAGCATGGATATCAAACGACTTTTATTCTTAGAGTTGGCAAGGAATTTCTCCTGAGAGACCGTGGGTGTCATTGTTCCATTAAACAGTATTTCGATAGAATTGTTTTTGCGTGCTCTCCTCGAGCGCTCCAGGTATTTAGTGCTTTTTTCAGCAACATTGTCGGAGTATCCATCAAAAACGACTACCGCACTTGACTTGTAGCTTGATCGAACAAATGCAACATAACTGTCACAAATATCTGCAAATGACTGCCCTCTGCGCCACACAACTCGATGCAACAAATATCCGCCATCGATGACGAATATACTGCTGTCCAATTCTTTTCCTTGGGCAGGCTTGAAAGCTTTGTAAAAAGTTGATTTTGTACCTTTTCTCATACCACTCTCGTCAAAAAGAGATAGTGGATAGGGACAGAGTCCATAGGTTAAGAATTCCTCCAATTCTTCATCTGATTGTTTTGCAATGCAAATTCTCTGAAAAAATGTGGTTGGATTGGTGGTAATCGTTTTATTTTGTGTTTGTATGGCACTGTTAATAATGGCAAGGGGCTGCACTCGATCATTCCGTTTGAATTTAACTGATTGGAAATCACCACCTACAATGCGGTTAAGACCCTTAGTACCCACCTCGCGGGACATGTGGCAGTTGACCCTATAATCTCCGACTATACCACTACTTATTGATATGAGCTCAGGGGTTTCTGGGAAAGGAGGATGCTGGTGAAACCAGTTCAACATCTTCTTTGCATCATTTTTGTCTCGCTGAATTCTCGAGTCTCTATTGTCCACGTGTTGTTCTGAACTAGTAAATTCTACACCACAGAAATTTTCAATTTCATCACAAACATGTTGAAGTGATGCCATCCCTTGTGTACATATTGATAAAACACCTTCACCTTCACCTTTTAGAAATGATAGGGAGGAGAGCGGGAGAAAGAGAGAGAGATATCACGCGACAGAGAGACGGATACGAGGCGAGGGAAACATATACAAACTATTTCACTGCGCACTTACGCCTAAACTATTTGTCCGAAAAAAATATCTACAAAGCTAAATAGTGGGAAATTTTCTCTAGTTTAATTTTTTATACAGTATCTTTTCTGTAAGAGTGCATATTTTTCACGCTATAAGCAAAAAACGAAAAATTGTCAAGTTTTTTTGTTGTTTTTAGCATTTTTTTAATGTTTCCCGAAAAGTTTTGAGGTGGCAAAGTGGAAATTCATAATCAGTACCCCGAAAAACATAAATGAACCAAAAATCAGGACTTCTCCAAAACTTTCTAGGTAAAAATACCAAATTACTGGACTAATATGAATATAAATTTTAGCTGTCTAATTTTATTGCTGAAGTTTCGTAACTGTTGAAGCCAGAACTAGTTTTTTCGTGTCGGATTACAAGCCGACACATTTTTTCGAAACTCGGCACACCCCAAGTCGCATTGATAGCCTTCGATATAGTCAAGTGCATAATATTCTCCTCTTTTAAAAGAATAAAATACACTTTTAGTATGTGATTTTAACACTTTTGTCAAAAGGATATTTTAAAACTGGGAAATATTTCAGATAATAATGGACCAGTGGTTTTTTGGCATTTTACAGTTGTAATCTAGAAAGTTAAGGTTTTTGGGAAAGATGACTTATTATTTGTTTATGTTTGAATGTGATGCTATTTAGCGCTTGTTCTCAATGTTTTTCTGAGCTCATTTAGTCGTCGGGAATTAATGTGACGTATGAGAGTCAAGGTGGTCTTGTTGTGCTTGTTGGTACCTAGAACAGAATCAGCTCAAATATTGCTAAAACATGAACATTAGTAAATAAATCACAAATTGGTGGTGTTGGTATGTAGTAAAAAATGTAACATTAATCTTAGGTGAAACACGTAGCAAGCTTTGCTCAAGAGAAACCAATAGCTCGTCTTTCTTTTTGTTAAAAAGGTTTAAACGAATCAGCAATGAGTAAAATATTAAGAGATTTTAATCGGGCGTTACTAGCAATAAACTTACCAATTCTCTAAACAGGGCATAGTTTACCAAAATGGGGACACATAAGTCAGGTTTTGGCCAGATATAGCAGTTGCTTTGTAGGATTTAATCCAAAGTTAATTAATTAGTAATATTTGTTACTTAGGTAGCAATATAATTTGAATCTGAAAACACATGGTATCTGTATCGTAATTTGTTGGTAAAATGTAGTCTTGATACATTAATAATAGAAAATCTAACCGGTAATTCTGAAAACAAAACTCAGGCTTTAATATAATTTTGATATAATTTTACTAGGAGCTTCTCTTGGATAAAGATTTTAATCCCTGTCAAAATATTTAACGTTTCTGAGTTTAGTTCAATCAACACTTCAATCATTCTCATTAGTAGGCAAGTGCTAATTGGAAGAGTTCATTTACACTTGTGTTGTGTCTTGAAGAGCTACGAAAGGATTTAATCTGGTCTTTCTTGGTCACTTCATTAATAATACTCATTTAAAAACGTGACGAGTCGCCAGCAGAAATATTAAATGTCTTAGAACATTTCATAAAAACTTAGTTAAAGAGATTGACTATTAAAAGCAGGGATGTGGGAATTTTACTCTTTTAATTCAAAGAGAAGCCTAATAGAATTATATGAATTATTCCCAAAACAAATAGAAGGTTGATCATTTCAAAGAAAAAAATGTTAGTTGGGAAAAATATAAATTTAACATAACTATACAACCTTAGCCCTTAAATATTATTTACAAAATGTTATGTTTCAACCTTGAGTAACATATTCTATCCTTTGGTCATTTGAACATGATTTTGTGATTTATAAAACAGCACAAAATGACTAAAATTGTGCATCTAAGGGACAAAATCTCTTGGGTTGAACATAAATGTGGATTATAACTTTCAACATTTTTATTGGCGCGGCCAGAACTTGAAGCGGAAGGAAATTTAAGTGTTTTTGAATCTTATCTTGCCCTTATAAAACGGGGAGCAGTGAAAGTTTTGATGGACAAATGGTTGAATGCTGATTGGGTTTTAACGCAACCAAGTTGCGTAGCTCGACTGTTAGCGTCAGGTCGAAATGAACAAACTCTTGAAGACAACGCACAGCAAAATGAAGTTAGAGATCGAACGGTTGACACGGTTTGTGATATTAATGTTAATCTGACCAGACAGTATTTACTATTGCAATATATTTACGTTGGAAAACTTTGTGGTATTTTAGTGCTTATGTTATCAATTATCGAGGAAGCACCATAATCCTTTCTGTCTGTTCTTTTTAAAGTTTTTTTTAATACATCTTTGTGTGATTATCTACCACCAAGAAACAAGAAATTTTATTGTCTTTGTGCATTCATTTTATTCATGAATATTTTTGTCGTTTTAACCAAATTTGTGTTTTCAAAATGGATTAGAATATCATTGGCTATTTTGTTAACTATTTTAACATAGTCTACGCCCGAGATGGGCGACCATGTTGCCAATTGCCACAAGTGGTGAATGTTGAGTTGGGTAGCTCGTTCTTGTCGGCGTGCGCCGGCTGTAACTTGGTATGACTGGAGGCATTCCTCTTTCTGAATTACGGGAAAATGGCACCAAATGTCTGTACTCAAACATTTAAAAGAGGATAAAAGGGCAGGGCCTACCCACTCATCAGGAAACTGGATGCCTCAAAACACAACGGTATGTAATGTTGGGGGTACATCAGTCCCCCTCTACCCTCCCCTCCACTTTCATCTCATTCTTGAGCAGGGATGGGGCCAATATTTCTGTAACTTGTCAGACAAAAATATGTGAAATTTCACATTTTCACTCTGAGCAGTAGTTTCCATCATTTGCACCTGAGCCAGTTGTGAGCACGACGGTTTCATTGAACTGGTACAAACCGTGTGTGCCGTTTTTAATGGTGTACCAGTTCAAAGAAAACTCTAATCGAATATATCAAATATTTTCAAAGCCAAATCAGAGCTGGAATATTTTTTGTTAGTTGTTTTTTGCTTGTAAAAATATTATATTACCGTACGAAAATTACTTGTAAAATGTTTTATTTCACAATATTTGGTTTAATTCTGGCGAATCGAGCTGGCAGCTCACATTGGCAATAATTGACCATTATTAGCTAAAAATCGTAATTTTTTCGAAGCGCAGTCGAAGCTGATATTTGTTTTGAAGCCATGTAACAGCTTCACCACACACTTCTAGTTGTTTTAAATGTTGGATTGAGCAGTTTCTACATTCCACCTCTCATTCTCCGCACATGTGGCTACATTGAAACATATTTTGTCTTCTGGTGTGGGTTTTGAGCTTATAGCAGGGTTTTTTGTTTCAAAATTGTCCTTACATCCGAATTATTTTTCATCGCTAATGCTTGGACATCTGCAAAGCAGGTTTTTTAAAAATTCAAATTGCAAATTTTGAATAATTATCGAATCATATCTTGGTTAAATATGGTAAAATTACTATGTTATTAGAGTTTGAAAAATATAAAAAGATAATTAAAAGTAGATTAGTTTTTGACTCTAGTCCATATAAGTTATGCTGTTTAAAGTTAATACATTTGTTATGTGTAGTAAGTATACAGAGGTTTTATAAAGGTTGTTATTGGGAAAAAGTGCAGCCTATTTTCCGGTCAAGATGATAATATTTAATAAGAATTTTATTTTACCCGCCAAGAATTGTTATTAAAAATATATTTACATATTTTAGGCACATTGTGAGTTTTATAATGGCCTAAAACTTGATTGACTTTTTTCCTAGTATAGTTTAATTCGAATTATCGAATGGAACAATATAAAATTTGAGTCGATAATGATACTATTGAAGCTCCCTACTATTATTCATTGTCAAGGAAACACATTTAACTTTGTTGAGATAATATTTCAATAATTAGGTGTTGGGTTGTATTTACATTTAAAAACTGAGCACTTTTTGGCACTTAAAAAATGTGTAGGATGAATCAGGAAGTGAAGGATCCTATTTTAAAGTTTTTTTTTAATTGTAATAGTATCATTGTTATGGTGTTGTGTAGATCTTTGTTAATATTATATTAATTTTTTGTCTCCTGTTACTTGTAAAAGAATACTTTTTATTATTGTTTTGGGTTGTTAAAACAGAAAGTGGTTTGCAACTGTCGGGGAGGTGTTGTATTGAGTGTGAGTAAATAAAACAAAGAACTATCATCTTCTCACAAATATATTATAATGTAATTTATTTGGACTTTGTATAAAGTATCGATTTGGTTGACATCTGCCAAAACTCTTGGCTTTTCTTTCTTTAAGATAATCATTGTAAATAATCATAGTCATCTGTTTCCAACCTGTGGTCGGGTCAGTTTAGTAAAACGTCTCCATTTTCCTCTATCCTTGGAATGTACTTCTCCTCTCTGTACTCCACTCTTTCCCGGATAACTTCATTCCTAATCCTGTTTCTCCTCGTGACAGCCGACATGCTCCCACGGTCTACACTCTACATTGTAAATAGTACTTAAAAACCATTCCACTATTGTTAAAAGTTTGTAAACCCCTGAATGCCCTGCTCGACACTATCTTGTGGTTTGGGTGTGTTCATCAAACTTGACTGGAAGAGTATTATCAAAATATATTTAGAAATGTCACCTCATACAGGTGTACCAGTAAACTGTAACTGATACTTTGCAAGTTGGTAGACCTTAGTTCTGGCTTTGTTTTAATGCGTTGTTTAGATATAATTCAACACATTTCTTTAAAATGAAGTACAGGCAACCATCTGAGCAGTGTGGGGACTGTATTTATTAGTTATATTTCTAATCAAAGCAATGAGGTTTAAATCATCTAGAAGTACCTCCAAACCAACTAAGTTGCACGGCTAGTTTAGTGTTCATACTGCTTACCTTGACTGATTACACCAGGCTTATAGTTTTTACCATAGTGGAACCAAGTGAGGCAGAGTCTGAAGACAAACTTATACTATCATTTTTTAGATCGTTATTGATATACCATTGGAAAGCTCTAATAATTTGTTCTTTTTATTTTATTTTTTATATCCATTTAAAGTAATTTTGGTTTAGTACTTTTATCTACTCAACTTATGAAACGTAATCTCTCTAGANTGAGCTGTCTCATTCACTGCGAGTTGCCATATCCTATGTGCTGGATGAGCTGTCTCATTCACTGCGAGTTGCCATATCCTATGTGCTGGATGAGCTGTCTCATTCACTGCGAGTTGCCATATCCTATGTGCTGGATGAGCTGTCTCATTCACTGCGAGTTGCCATATCCTATGTGCTGGATGAGCTGTCTCATTCACTGCGAGTTGCCATATCCTATGTGCTGGATGAGCTGTCTCATTCACTGCGAGTTGCCATATCCTATGTGCTGGATGAGCTGTCTCATTCACTGCGAGTTGCCATATCCTATGTGCTGGATGAGCTGTCTCATTCACTGCGAGTTGCCATATCCTATGTGCTGGATGAGCTGTCTCATTCACTGCGAGTTGCCATATCCTATGTGCTGGATGAGCTGTCTCATTCACTGCGAGTTGCCATATCCTATGTGCTGGATGAGCTGTCTCATTCACTCTTGAGTTGCCATATTTTGAGATTTTTATTTTTAGCATCGCTGCTCACTATCCTTTTGGGTCATACCGTTATCAACTAAATAAGCTAACGGTTAGGGTTGAGGAAGGAAGTTTTGGATTAAATGTATCCACATTTGTGTGTACAGAGTGGGAAACCTTTCAGCAAAAAAAAAATATCCTCAGTAGACCCGGCCAGGATAAGAAACTTGGTATCTCCACCACAGGCATATATTTTCATATTTATTACTCAATATTTGCGCAGGTTGGTGGTTTTGCAATCATATCCATAACAAACGACAACCAACTGTGCAGGGACAAGCTCCTAAGTGGGCCCCTACCATAGTCAGGAGAGGTTGGTACGCGTGTGGGTGAAAACGTTGGCGCATGTTCCAGGCGACACTTTCGTAGAGCGGCCGTGTTAAACTCTCATATGGCGAGGTTGGTGTGCCCGACTGGTCCCAAATATGCACAATGTTGGGCAACACTCGATTGTGTGAAGTGCGGCTTTCTTATGAACAGAAACAAACTCCCGAAAGATCACACCTTAGCTCAGTCAGTAGAATGTCTAGTGATGGATTAACACGCGGGGGACTAGGTGTTGTGGCTTTTCTACATTTACTAGAACGCTTTCTACATTCTCAACCCATCAAATCATATCTATGGCTTCGCTACATCGACGACATTTTCATGATCTGGCCTCACTCCGAAGAATGCTTGGACGTCTTTCTAGATAATCTCAACAATTGCAGCCCCCTAAACTTCACCCATCATAGTCTTACCTTCCTTGATGTGAATCTGTTCCTTGAAAATAACCAAATTCGTACCACTGTACATATAAAACCCACCAATCACCAACAATACCTCCACTACCATAGCAGCCATCCTTCATACACAAAAAGGTCTCTACCATTCAGCCTTGCCACACGAGCCAAACGGATATGTTCAGAACCCGACGATTTAACTGAATATTGCAAACAACTCTCCACAGTTTTCCAAAGTAGAGGTTACCCCAAGCCTCTAATAGACAACCAAATCTCCAGAGCACTCTCCAGGGATGACCACGACCCTCCAAAAAAAGTTGAGGACATCCCTCTCACAACCCAATACCATCCTGGTCTACAACGTATCAACACCATCCTTAAATGTGGTTACAAATTCCTAACCAGTTCTACACAGACCCAAAACCTTCTTAGTTCACCCCCAAGAGTTACTTTCAAACGGCCACCCAATCTACACAATATTCTAGTCCATCCCAAACTTCCTGACCCCAAGAGAATCCGAGAAGAAAAACCTACTACCAAAGGTTCACACCCCTGCGGTAGCACCCGTTGCAGCACATGTGGAATCCACCTACCAGCTACATCCTTCAACAGCAAAGTAACCAAATTGGAATACAAAATCCCTGGGTATTACAATTGCAAAACCAATAACTTGATATATCAACTACAGTGCAAATCATGTGATGCAGAATATATAGGCCTCACTACAGGTTCTCTCAGACAGCGAATGAACAATCATCGCTTTGACACAAACCACAAAGATCCGGACAAGCCTGTACCCATCCATGCTAGTACCCACAACCAGGACTTTCAAACCTGCTACACCACCAAAATATTAAGAGCATTTCCTAAACAGTGCAACAGTTCTCAACTTAGACAGTGGGAACTGGCCCACCAATGGATCACCAAATCAAGATTACCACCAGGCCTCAACAGAAGA
This sequence comes from Timema monikensis, assembly GCA_902151445.1. NCBI lineage: Eukaryota > Metazoa > Arthropoda > Insecta > Phasmatodea > Timematidae > Timema > Timema monikensis. The sequence goes on along the minus strand of CABFVZ010002038.1, from coordinate 50,890 downwards.
TAGTTTATTTCTATATTATTATTTTCCAAATTTAACATTATTATTATTATTTTCTTTTTTCTCTTGTCTATTATTATTATCATCAGTTTTCTATAAATATTAACCACAACCAAGGAATTTATCTCTACTCCCAAAAACAGTTGGCACAATTTGTTTCTAACAGTATAATTCAAAATGGACTAATCCATTGTTTGTGTTATTTGTACTCTCTTCTTCTTTGTGTTTGATAAAGGCAACAATGCAGAAATATATTTGTGTTTAAAATGTGTGTGTGACTACTTCTACTATAGAAGACAGAAGAAAGGAAGATGTCACCTTTGTGCATTGGATTCTTCCCACATCTTTCCTCTTTCCCTAGGTGGGCTTTCTTCATCAAATTTATTCTTAGTAGTTTATTTTTCCTTTTTCTTTAGGTTTATCAATTTCCTTTATTATAAAATTATCTAGCCATTGGGCCACCTCATTTTTGAATCATTCTACATTTATCATGGTTAGTATCAATAAGAATTTTAAAATATAGGTTTATTTGACTTAAGGAATTGAATTTTTTCTAAATGTGGCCATTGTGATCAGACAAGTTTGACACGTCTGCTTTAGAGGATGTGAGAGTCCTGTGTACCCCTCGTGGGGTTGAGCAGTCATCATTGAACTAAAATGTAGGAGCATTTATATAGTTAAGAAAAACTCCCTCTAGGAACAAAATAAATATAGAGCTATCTTTAGGATAAAATATAAAGCAGCACTGACTATAAGAAAAAAACTTAAAAGTTTACTACATTCTATTTGAATAATTTCACAGAATTAATATTGTGTAGTCAAGCAAGGAAAAAACTCTGTATAAATACAATATTTTATTTTTATATTTTCTTTAGAAATTGAAAGAACATGTAAGTTAAGATCCAAATTTCAATCACACTAGCTACTGCATCAACCCTGTGTTGATCACAATTCTCCGCTTGAAATAATTTGGCTCGTGAAACTAGCTTGAATAGTTGTAAGGAAATTGTAAACATTGAAAGAAACACTTTGAACAAAACCTTCCTTATTTAAACATAGAATATAATTAAACTGGTAATGTTGTATCTACAAGTCACGCGTTTGTTGTGAGATCACTTTGAGTTGATTTCCTGCTTCAACAGGAATTGTCTACATTTAAATGTTCTAATCTCTGCTCGAGGAATTAAGAAATATGTAAGATTGTGTCCATTTATAGAAACCTTTTGAAGACATAACCTTTAAAATTACAATTTGACTCACAGGTACAACCGATAGTAGACAAGTCATAATATGATATAGGAAAATGTTATGTTTATATTTTCTGAAAATTATAGAGAAGCAAATAACTCGTGTTATTTCAAACAAAATATTTTAATACAAGGTTGTGCAGCATACATACAAGAAAAATAATATTTAATAACATTCTTTTATCTTGAAGTTGTGTTTATTACACTAGATCAGTTTAAAAGTAATATTTATAACGGTTTCAACAATAAAACTAGGATAACCAAGCACACATGTAGTCCAGTTATCTCAAAACTACAGTTTTTCAACTTAAGTCAAATATAAACTATATGTTCTGGAAAAAAACAACAAATAAAATACTTTATAAATTAAGTAAATTCTGACATTAACAAACAATTTTGTTATTTTAATAAACATTTTCCACCTTACGTTCACCCAGAACACTTATATAAACTTGGTGAATGCAAAAATAGTTTTTTATTTTTATTTTTTATGCGCTTAAAGTTAATATGTATGTGACGATTAGTAAATTTTCGTCATTACAAATACTGCTGATTTTAAAGTATTGTTTTATGTACAACAGCCAATATATTATTTTTAATAAATTATCTAGCAAGTAAGTACTCTATATTAACTACAAACTAGTGGACGATAAAAACCAGTGTCGAGGGTTCGTGACTTCTCCCCCCGAGTGTTGCGTGTCTACAAGCTGTTACGAGATTTGAGGCAAGCTCATTTATTTATTAGAGAATCCACAGGCCACTGACAAAATGTTGTCGTTTTCATAATACTACATTTCAACCTGTACACTCACATGAACAAAGGTTGATAGCAAAGTAATATAAGTGTAACAAGTCAAAGAAGCTCTGACACAATAAGAGTTAACACTTTCCACAAGGAAGTATTTCTTTAAAATGCGGCTAAAAGTATCTTAGCCTTGCCAACATAATTGTTATTGTTCAAGGTTGGGGGCTACAAATATTTTCCACACAACATTACAAAAATTACAGATCTAACCTCTTTACAATTTTTCTTAGTGGACGGGAATATTTCCGTTTATTGCGAGCTATTGGTTCAGTATTTAATGTTTTATCAGTTAAATGTGTCACTAGCGAAACCTGAGCTCTCACTTTTGTTTAAATATCTATGTGTATAATTATGGGAGTGTTGCGCCTACTTACAAACCAACTCTTGGTACCTGTGGGGAAGAACCCCCCTGAGTTTTGTCCCTCACGAGGAGAGGGAGGACTGTAGTCTCATCTCGTGTGACCTATCCCGGGCGCTGCACAAAGGAAAGCAAGCTACCTCCCAAGTCTAGTGATCCTTGTGTCAAATAGTTGGCGTGGGACGAGCTGAACCTCCCACGTCACTTGGTGAACACAATCCACTAAGCCATCCCGAAAGATCTTTCCACAATATCAACATATATTCAATTTGGTTTTAATCTTCTGGGAAAAGAAATAAAAAAATGGTTTTTACTGTTAGTTAAAAACCAAGATATCTAATTTAAAGCTTACTTGAACCGTCCACCTCCAAAACTGCATAAGTCCAAAAATGATCAATATTGAGATTTTAAATGAATGTCAAGATTGACATCCCTGCATGAAAATCCTGTTCCAAAACCTTTTAAAACCCAGTTAAAATAACATTTGATATAGAGGTACTGCAACATAACTGTTTTTTAAGTCCACCTCATCTAAGGTTCCGAAACTGTTTTAAGTCCAATGATTTATAAATGATTCCATAACTCTGCAAGTCCCTAAGCTTTGTAATGGGTTTCACTGATTTGGTGCCAAAACTTTTTAAGTCCACTTGTTCATTTACTCCGTATTTTATTTATTCTTGGCTTAATAAGTATCAAGAACTATCATCAAGTTGGTAAATTGATGATCTAAGGTTGGTCATCCTGCTTTTAACCAATGAACTCATTCAATTCAGAGTTTTGAATAGAGACAAATTTTCAAGATCTTTTCAAACAGTAGCTTAATTGAATCTTTTCTATATTACTGATAATGAGGACAATAATTGGGAATTTTATATTTTTTCTAAATAATTACTTGTTTACCTTTATATAATGTTTTTATTTTATTTAATTTCCTAGTAATGTAATCTGATGAAAGTCTACAAACACTGACAAGATTGATTTACAAGAATGGTTCTAGAGTTTGTTTAATTATCTTTAATGGAAATAAAAATATTTTCAAACGACTCTTGTATAGTATTTTAAGCCAATATGTGTATTCTACAATTCCAAAATTTTGCAAGCACACAAGGCTATATATTTCAAAACACTTATTCAACTCACATTTTGAAAAGTGTGGAATCAAGAAATTATTATTTTTCCCAATAGCTTATCCAACACAGTTTTTTGCTGTTTCCCTAATTTTTTTCTAATGTGACAGTTTTGGAAGTGGACGGCTCACTTCAAAGTTGCAGGTGATTTAGCAAAAATAATTTGTTATGTTCAGTTGAATCCATTTTATCCATGAATCTCAATCCATATGTCTTGGACAACATAGCAACCATAAGAGATTAATTCTTAAGTTGTTATAGAAAATAGAAGCTGTACCGACTAAATACTAGCATTTTTTTTTATCATAGTTCATTCCTTAGAAAGTTCAACAATCAGTTACGTGATAAATTAATGGTCTGGATTCTGGTATTTAAGTTTCTCCTAAACCACAAATTAGCTCTAAAATAAATTACAATTTAAAGTTCAACAAAAGCCTTGTTTTTAATAATGGGGTCTGGTATTTTCTCGAATGTTTTCAAGGATTCCAAGGACCCATCCTTGTTTAAAATAGATAATACTTTGAGTTTTATAAAATGTATCACATTTCTTGTGGGCCTCACATGAGAATGAACGCGTGTCTCTTCTTGTGCGAGAATACTGCCAGATTCCTCCGCTAGATCAACAGTTGTGATTCGAGTACTTCCCTATTCTCAGAGTCCTGGAACTTCCGAGTGAACTGAGTGCTCAAAAGACTGGCGAGTAACAAGAAACACGCGCATATGAGGAACGTGACGTGACTCGACTTCTCCAGACTATCGTGTTGGTCTTCCTGCTTCCCGTCAACGTGGGGTTTACTGTCCCTCAGCCAGAGCAGACTTACGCACGTCAGCAGGTTCATGGGTACTCGGAACCAGCTGGTGATACTGGCGCGGTACTCCTCGGGGATGACCCGGCTGCGAAGGTAGCCGATGGCGGGGTAGTAGATCCCAATGGATATCTCAAAAGAGAGGAACGCAACAAAGCAAGCATGCGTGATAGGTTTGGAGGGGGTACTTGTGGCGATGGCGCAAACCGTCAGAGCGAGGAATGCCAATGACATGGAAAGGGTCAACATATGTTCGGGACGAACACGTCTTGACAGGAGGAAGGAATACATTGACGATCCGATCATGATGCAAACCATAAAACAAGAGAACACAATACCTAACGGCGGACTCATCGGCTCTAGGATGGGTGTCCAGAGAAATATAAAAATGTACATAACAGACTCTAACAAGGATTGAATGACACCAAGTAGGATCAAGGATGAATTACTCGCAGAAAATATTATTTTCAATGCTTTCAAACTCGTATAACATAATTTTTGTGACTGTTTAATGTCATTTTCCTCCCAGGAATACGCCGTCAGCAGCCCCGAGACGGCCAGGCACGGGATGGCGAACACGAACGGTGAGACGGGTCCGAAACCGACCCATTCAGCCATCAAGTTGGAAATGATACCGGCCGCAATAGCCAAGATACCGTTAAAAAACGTTGCTTCTGCAAATGTGTTGTTAATCCATTGTGGGGGAAAGTTGTATTTCTCGATGTGCTGATGAACATACCAAGCCTCGAACGTCGAGAACAATATGGAGGTACTAATTCCACCCAATACGCGCCCTAAGACTAGTATCCCATAGCTTGGTGTGGTTTTCGTTAGACAGCAGATGGAATAAAGGACACTGTAAGCTATGCACAGCTTCTTGCGCCCAATCCTATCCGCCAACGAACCGACAGCGGTACCGAAAGCGACACTGGAACCGAAACCTATCACGTACAAAACCGCAATTTGTTTGTCCGTGTATCCGTAGTGACTGTAGAGCTTGTAGACATATGGGCCCTGCAGCCAATCAGAGAAGGTCGCCAGAAAGTAGACGGTGAAGAACTGCCTCTGCAGTTTGCGGAAACCCGCGTTGGCTCCCGGCGCTGTGTTGGACTCTGCCCTCGATGCGATGACGTGCAAGACAAGGGACAGCACACTTAGGACGCAAAGAACAGCAATAACCAACATCTTCAACTTCTCAATTCATCATCACCTGGCAAAATAAATAATAAGAGTAATTTAAAACCATTTCACAGCAACTCTACCTAAATGTTTATGTCCATGGGTGGTTTAAATGGCATCCAAATTTGTGCTAGATTTAACTTGAAGAACAGAATACAACTGTTTCAAGTTATTCCCGTATTTTTAAATAGAAGCCCATCATGATACGATACATGAAACTATGGCATTAAGTAGATGCAAAGTAAGAGTTGTTCATGGTTTTACTGTCATTCTACATTATTAGGTTGTGAGTCTTATTGTGAGCAAAGCCAACAATGTTTTTAGAAGGTGGATGCCTCAATAGTTTGTTTGGGTGTAAAGTCATCTTCTACAGCCTCTTCTTAACGTCATTGCAAGTAATATTACTCGCTATAGAAACTTATTGGAACGATAAAATAAAATGTAAAAAGCGGCCATAACATTTTGACGGAAACGAGGATAAATGAACTAAAGTTACCCAAGAAGCTCTCTGCACACCATAAACAAACAAATGAAATCCTAATTTGACGGGTTCCCCATTGCTCACGACATGATTGGTTGGCCAGAACATGGGGTATACTTCATGTCTCACACTTGACTAGACTGCCGATAACAGGAAGATCGTGGTTCGATCTCGGTCAGGTGTAATGAGGGTAGTTATTCCTAAATGGTTTCCCACACTCTGTCCACGTAAATGCGGATACACTTAAAAATTCAATCTTCCTCATCCCTAACCCATTAGTGTGATTATTAAATAATACGTATAACCTTAATGGGTAGTAAGACATGGTGCTAAAAAATTATCTCCTGGGCGATTGTTAAGGTGTATGAACGTGACATTAACCTTAAGTGCGTGGTTATGGCGTGATAAAAAACATGAACCTTAAAGTGTTTGAACTGATCGTGATCCTGGCATTGGGAACTGTCAGAAGGGTACAAGGACACCCGTTAGGTGAGTTCACTTAAATTATTATTATTATTATTATTATTATTATAGCACCACGTCTTACTACCCGTTTGGGTTATACGCACTTACGCTAATGTGTAATGGTAGGGTGATTGTGATATGAAATGGAGGACCTACAGTTTAACGTGGGATCCGAACCACGGTGGAGGCCTGGCATTCCACACATTCACAAGTTGTGATTAATACATGTCTTGTCAGAAGTGAAGGAAGGGTTTGGCATCAGATAAATATGTGCCGGGACCGAGGATTGAACCCCGGCCGCCAGTACAGAAGTTCGACACCTTACCCTAGACCACCAGAACACTCTGAGTTATCTTAAAGTTTATTTAAGGTTAAAAGGAATAATTAAGTAATAGAAGCGAGCTATCCTCCTTCAGTATAAAGGCTCAGCTGAAAGAATTAATATTATCATCCATGAATGATTTTGAGATAAGGGTTATTAACGACCTGCATTTGGATTAAAATCTGCTTGAACACCCAACTTATAATAAAAGTATGTCATAAAATCAGTTATTTATTACGTTCACTATAAATTAGTTTCACAGTTACTTACTGCTATTTCAAATTAATTTGTTTATTATTATTCCAAAATAATTGACGTTAAAATAGAGCTAACAAGTGATGTTCCATTGTTTATTTACATTACAAATGTTGTTTCTTAAATTGAGGTGGAAAATCCAAGCAGATAATTAAAAATATTCTCAAAAAAGTTTTAAGATTTTATTTTAGATAATTTTAAATTTTGAGGAAAATTGTTGTAATATTATTAAATGTACTTGACTATTTTAGACGGAAATGATTCAAAATGGTGGCTCCACTATTAATTTCATCTACCACCGTCAAGTTTACACATAACCACTTTTACCTTTGTATTCATTTGTTTCATATGGTAACTTTTCGTTTTTAAATGTTGGCTTCGAAGTGTTCATGATGTATATCGTCTCGAGTTCTTGACATTCGTATTTCAACGTGGGTTTTGAGTTGTGTGCAAATATATAATTAATGGTGATTTTTGGTGTGAAAGTTTATTGTTGCCACACTAAGCGAATCCTGTTTTCCCTTATAATGAACAATTATGTTGTTGTGTAATTGTTCTGTCAGCTATTAAGTACATAGTAAACATGTTCGGATTTAGCAGTAACGAAACTGTTTCTATTACGAAGAAGGTAGAAATTAAAGACACGCTCACTTTAACACCCATAGAATCTATTGCTCAAGTTTACGAACTAGACAGATGTACGTCATGGATTCAAGACAAATGTGTAAACAAAGTAAGTATCTTTTAAAATGATTAAAGATTTGTATATTATTATCTCATAAGAGGCCTATATTTGGGTCGCCAGTTATTGGTTCCTATTTGATGGTTCTAAAAGTTTCTATTTTCTCAGTTATATAGGCTACTTTCATGAAGACAACTTGTGGGTTAGATCCAACCTTGTTTTTTGCAGGTTTGTTTGCAATTCCCAGACGCGCTGCTAGGTGACTCTGTGGAGGTGGCGCTGTCTCTAGGCAAGAGGATAGGTCGTCAAGTGTACATACTAGGTGACACATCGTATGGCAGGCAAGTCGAACGATGAAAGGTATTATTAAACTGATATCATGATCTACTTCACTGACTTATAGCAACAGCAACATGGCTGCAAATGAAAAGTTGCCCCGTGTTATTTGGACGGTTGAGACTGATACGTGGTAGGCCTATGTTTGGTCTTTGTGCCCACCGGGGCATGTAGGAATGTAGCTGAATGTTATCTACTGCAGTTGCTGCGTGGATGAAGTGGCGGCCCAGCACGTCGGAGCCGACGCCGTGATCCACTTTGGTCACTCGTGCCTCAGTCCGACCAGCCGCCTCCCCGTGCTCTACGTGTTCCGCAAGTCCTCTCTGGACGTGCCCCACTTTGTGACGTGTTTCAAGGACACCTTTCCGGATACATCTGAGAGGATTCTGCTGCTCTACGATGTCTCGTATGCACATTACATGGGTGGGTTCATTTCTCATGTCTATTGTTTGGAGAGAGGATGAGAAAACTCAGGTCCCAGGGCCAGCATTACACCTTGTTCCCCCATGTCTATTGTTTGGAGAGAGGATGAGAAAACTCAGGTCCCAGGGCCAGGATTACACCTTGCTCCCCCATGTCTATTGTTTGGAGAGAGGATGTGAAAACTCAGGTCCCAGGGCCAGGATTACACCTTGCTCCCCCATGTCTATTGTTTGGAGAGAGGATGAGAAAACTCAGGTCCCAGGGCCATGTCAAGGTGGTATTGGGACCTAGTCTGTCATAGAACAAGACCAGCAACCAGACCCCAGGCCATTAATTTACCACCCAACTAAAGCTTAGTTCCCATCATAACAAAGAATATAATCTTCATGTTAGCAAATCACTTTTTCTACAACAATCATCATCATCATCGTCATATCATCGATATCGATAATATGAGCGAATCCTACCAAAGGGAGAAAGTTGATTTCTTGTGCTCATCATGTTTTATAACACTCAAATTTGGAATTAGTGGGTAAATGATTGAGGTTCAACAATAAGTGGAGTCAATTCATCTTGACTTGAAAAAATGTATACCATATTGGCCCGGATATATTATGTAAACAATATCCCGTCCTAATTCATGTGTTCATGAAGGAGGTGGAACATTACAATTCGTTTCCCTATGTTGCATCCCCTGATGGCAGTTTTGTTGTATGGCCACTACGATGATATGTCTTCCACTAGATTCTTGTTTGTTCTCCGGGATTCCCCTAACAACTTTCTCCACCACTATTTTATTCTTATTATATATTTCTAACATATTTCATTCCTGCCTGTGCCCGAACTCTGATAATTCCTTCTATTATTCATCTACATGGTAAACTGAACCTAGCTGCCATCTAGCGGCAGGTTGAGAAACTACTACCTCAGAGGCGCTAAATTTGAAATAACTAATGAAATCATTCTTCTCTATAAACCTCTATAGATTTGCAACCTCTATGTTGTTTTTGTTTTGATTACCGTGTCGACCATATGAGAGAAATGGGAGTGAACATACAAAGAGTTGAATTTGTGGAATAAATTGATGTTCCAACAACATATACTGGTTGAGATCGAGGACTGGACCTGGGACTTTCTCAGACAAGAGAAATTTGCCAAAAGTATAAGAGGCTTTGTGTTTTTTTCTTGAAGATCTATATTATTATTATTAGCACCGCGTCTTACTACCCATTCACTTACCCATTCACTTACCCATTCACTTACGCTAATGTGTAATGGTAGGGTGATTTTGAGATGAAATGAAGGACCTACAGTTTAACGTGGAATCCGAACCACAGTGGAGGCCTGGCATTCCCCACATTCACAAGATGTTGAAGATCTATAAATGTGAGTGCTATGGCCATAGTTAAGGAATAGTATGTTTTTTTTATTTGTATGAATTTTTTATTACTAACAATTCAAGACTATTAATTTGCGGTCATCATCAATTATAACAATGATACTTACCTAAAGGCTCTTATGCCACAATGTTCACTGATTAGAATTATAAAGTATCTTGGTACCAGATAGGTGGGATAGTTTTTTTCTAAAAATTACAATTGCCACAATTTAATAAATATACACACACACACACACAACACACACAACACACACACACAACACACACACACAAAACACACACACAACACACAAAACACACACACACAACACACACACAACACACACACAACACACACAAAACACACACAAAACACACACAAAACACACACAAAACACACACAAAACACACACACACACACACACAGAGTATTTGAGTCTTAGATATTTTAAATTTCACTGTACTTACCTATGACCTTTTTCTATTTCTATTTTTTTTCAAAAATTAAAAAAATTAAATAACAAAATATGTAAGTAAGAATTTTTTATGTGGGTTTTTATTTGACAAAATTTCATTTTTTTTACATTTATGTTCAACTCTTGAAATTGTTGATCCTTTTTCAATATTATAATAAGAGTCATTTTATTTGTGAGTATCACTCAACCCACCCCTTCGCGACGGGATACAGGATTACCGTGGATACACATCAGAGAGTAAGTTTCCCGGGTAATCATATCTATCTCCACTAGACCACATTAAAACCACCAATAATAGCCTTCCTTTCTACATCACCGCGGGTACCTTGAGAGGTTAGAGTCTCGTTTTTCTTAGGTGCTCTACTGACTGAGCTGTTTATGAAGGTGAAGTGGGAGTTCGTTTACTACCCCCCCTATAAATGTTACAATTATGACCCTAATATTTAGGAGGTGTTCTATATATAAAATGAAAGGTCTCGAGGCAGAAAATGTTTACCAGTCTGCACATTATTTGTTTTTGTTGCTCCTAATTTAAAATTATTATCGTAGCTTGTTCTCATTCCCTTGTTCACCTGATACTCCGAGGAATCTTCGTTTCAACACCCTATGTTATAGCTTGTTCTCATTCCCTTGTTCACTTGATACTCCGAGGAATCTATAGCTTGTTCTCATTCCCTTGTTCACCGATACTCCGAAGAATCTTCGTTTCAACACCCTATGTTATAGCTTGTTCTCATTCCCTTGTTCACCTGATACTCCGAGGAATCTTTGTTTCAACCCCCTATGTTATAGCTTGTTCTCATTCCCTTGTTCACTTGATACTCCGAGGAATCTTCGTTTCAACACCCTATGTTATAGCTTGTTCTCATTCCCTTGTTCACCTGATACTCCGAGGAATCTTCGTTTCAACACCCTATGTTATAGCTTGTTCTCATTCCCTTGTTCACTTGATACTCCGAGGAATCTTCGTTTCAACACCCTATGTTATAGCTTGTTCTCATTCCCTTGTTCACTTGATACTCCGAGGAATCTTTGTTTCAACACCCTATGTTATAGCTTGTTCTCATTCCATTGTTCACTTGATACTCCGAGGAATCACTCACTAGCAGATCCTCCACCAACTAGCACTGACCCACTGAAATACCAGTTCAGGTTATGCTACGTGTGGTTTTCCACTTTACCTCCATGCAAATGCGGGTACACTTCCTCTAAATCCAACCCTCATAACCCCTAACACCTTATAATAATTAGTACATAGGTGTACAACCCAAACGGGTAGTAAGACTCAGTAATAAAAAAACATTTCACTATATTTGGGCCAATACAGTATTAAAGCTTAAGCTCTATTTGATATCCAGGTGAAGTTTCCAATCTGCTGATGTCAGCGTTCAGGTTGTGTCTTGTTATCTACAGGTGAAGTTTCCAATCTGCTGATGTCAGCGTTCAGAGGTTGTGTCTTGTTATCTACAGGTGAAGTTTCCAATCTGCTGATGTCAGCGTTCAGAGGTTGTGTCTTGTTATCTACAGGTGAAGTTTCCAATCTACTGATGTCAGCGTTCAGAGGTTGTGTCTTGTTATCTACAGGTGAAGTTTCCAATCTGCTGATGTCAGCGTTCAGAGGTTGTGTCTTGTTATCTACAGGTGAAGTTTCCAATCTGCTGATGTCAGCGTTCAGAGGGCTTTGTGTGTCGAGGCTGCGTGTGGATCAACAAGATGGAGGAGCGGGTAGGACCTCCTTGCTGGCCGAGGGATCACAGGAGAGGGACTACCATCTTGTTTATGTCGGCCAGGACGGCCCCATGTTGACCAACCTTGTGATTTCACTACCAGGTGACTTTCAATAGTCCCACAGGATAGGATTTGGTTTAGATGTCATGTTTTTATACGGGGTGGTATCAAAATGTTTCAAGACTGGTTCTGTAAAATGAAAACAGAATGGATCATGGGGATGTGTGACCTTCTTCTGTCAGTATGACAAGTGGCATCATTCTGTGCAGACCAGTGGCTTTGTCACACACCTTTATTTGACAATATGCACGGGTACATTTGCGATTTTATTATGGACTACAAACTCTAGCAGCGAGCAAACATCAAAGTCAACCACTTACTCGCAAAATGTTGACCAGAGACCATCCAAATAATGCAGCAGGCTTACAGCAATGAATCTATGAAACATCCCGTGTGTTTTGAGCGGCGCTAATGCGTCAGTAGAGGCAGAACGTCACTGAAAGAGACGTCAGGGCGACCTTCCACGAGAACAAACCCAGAAATTCTGTCTTAGAGGTCTGGGGCTATGCGAATATTGTTGTTTGGTCTCCGGGTCATCACCGTAGATCCAACTCTCGTCTCCAATGATGATTCTCGACATGAAGGTTGGGTCATCCAGGGCATGTTGACGGAGTTCCTGACAGTGCACATCGTCAAATAAAGGTGTGTGACGCAGCCACTGGTCTACACATAATGATGCCACTTGTCATACTGACAGAAGAAGGTCACACATCCCCATGATCCACTCTGGTTTCATTTTACAAAACCAGTCTTGACCCGTTCGGGTTATACTTATGTACTAATTACGCTAATTTGATAGAGTTAAGGAAGGTGTTATTTTATTTACGCACATATTGCTCTAGCAATGACTAATTTATTAATAAAACATTTTTTCAGCCCATTCGCCCTTTGTTTTTCAAAGATAAAAAAAATTCTAGAAATAATCAACTATTAACTTTTTAAATAAACCCCTAAAGTGGATATTCACACAGTTGATGGCGTAGTGGGTGCTATAAATGGTTTCTTGTGAGCATTTATGAAACTTTATATTTTGGGATATTTAACTTGTACCTTCTGAACTACTGATTATATCAACACATGACTTATGTTAGATCTACAACATCCCACCCCCCATCAACTACTCACCCATTCTCAGCACTGATACATTTGATGGTCATGCTGGGAATCGAACCCAGGCCCTTGGTTCTATAAGCAGACATGTTACGGCAGAGATGACTAATAGTTGGTGTTACATTCCCTCTCAAAAAGGCAGGTCCCTGAGGGTGTACGACCCGAACTCCCGAAGCCCTGACCTGCGCTTGTACGATGGGGGCAAGAGCAGGTTCCTGATGCGTCGGCTGTACCTTGTGGAACGTATCAAGGATGCGAGAATCCTGGGGATTGTGATCGGGACATTGGGGGTCTCGGAATACTTGGGTGCTGTGGAGCGGGTCAAACAGCTAGCGGCGCGTCGGGGCAAGAAGTGCTACATCTTTGCCGTGGGGAAACCCAACGTTGCAAAGCTGGCCAACTTCCCGGAGGTACGTTCCTATTGTTACCTTTGCCAACATCCCGGATGTACATTGTTGTGGCCACCACTGTGCGGTTACTTCAGTAAGCCATGGGAACGAGTGTAAACATCACTCACCAGGGACCAATAAGGTTGGCTGAACTTGTGACATCCTATTCATCAACCCGATAGTCACATGGTTGTGCTCAGAGATGTCTTTGTTTCTCTTGCCAGGTGGAAGTATTTGTGCTGATCGCATGTCCTGAGAACACACTGGTGGACTCTAAGGAATTCTTCCGACCTCTTGTGACCTTGTACGAGGTGGAGCTGGCCTGCCAAGATAGGCCCTGGAGTGAGCGCTATGTGGTGGACTTTAGGGAGCTACTCCCAGGTAACACCCCTAGGATGTATCTAAGTTGGTTTCCTGGTGTGAATATTGAGAAACATTGGTCTAAATAGAGGAACGAGTAACAATATTATGCTGTGTTCAGGGGGCCCCCACCACGCAGAGATAGAAGACAGTCCGACAGACCCAGACACCCCGGACATGTCGCTAATAACCGGACAACTGCGGTATCTGGGGGACCAGCTCGAAGACTCCAGCCCCGACACGGTCGCCCTCAGGGCAGACATGACAATGTCTCGGGGGGCAGAGTCCTTAGCAAGTAGAAGTTGGCAGGGTCTGGAACAGAAACTGGGGCAGACAGAGGTGAGACTGGCTGAGAGAGGGCGCAGTGGCTTACCTCGGGGGTATACCGATGAGGGAGAGGTCTGAGTACTCTTCGCTAGAGTGCTTTTCACAATGGATACAATGTACAAAAACAAGTTATTCTTGTTAACTGTTGAAGCTGACATTGTTGTGCTCCCTAACAATATATCCACTTTAAACGGCTGTGATCTTGACTTCTGTGTTTTGTTTATTTTCATTTTATATAAACTTGTTGCAGTAGGATATTATATATCTATTTTAGTTTTTATAATGGTGGAAAAATTGACAGGTGAATCTAACCTGGGATCTTCTCTTTAGGGAGACTATGTTCTACCATTGAGCTATCCAGGTACTCGTGTTATTCTTCACTTACAGTTTATTCTATTATATTTGTAAGAAGGTACAGGAAAGGTGGATAGAAACACAACATGGTTTTTACAATGAAAAGAACAACACAGTTCACACTTTACACTGCTGCCAATGGACAAAGAGATAATGGCTGCCTCTTATAAAATTGATCATCAGGAGGAAGGAAAATAGGACATAGATAGTTTATTCCGTTACTAAGAAGTAGGTCCACATTATATTCGTGACAGTAATAAAATCAGAACCAAGTAATTAGATTTAGTTATTTACAAGCATCACTTAAATTGTATTAATTTTATGTTTCAAAATATGCAACTTAATGAACTTTTTTTTTTAAGTGAATGCTTTAAAAGAGCCGGAGATAGATATGTGGAAATAAGCCGCTCCCAGAGATATTATTGTACCACACAAACACCATCGACTCGGATTACGGAGAAAATTATTTNTCCCCGTCATTAGCAAGCTAGTCTAATACGATAGTGACACCTTGGACTATGTGGCCACCAAAGCAGATCATATTAATATTCATTTATAATGTACATAAGAGCCCATAATAATTGACCATAAATTGCTGTCATTGTTTTCATTGTAAAGGTTTCCTAATTTTCAAAGCCAGGTTGTTTGTTTCGAAGCCAAGTCGAAGTTTTTTGCACACCCTCAATTGTGTATAACATCTCATCCTATCCTAATTTATTTTGAGTCCGTTATGTTCACTTTTGCACATGCAAAGATTTTGGCGCCTCGATAAAGCATTCGACTCTAACAAGACAGGAAGTAGGTATAGTTTAATGTTTTATTAGTACTATTATTAAGAGGGATGGGAATGAACGCAACATGAACATTAATCTACAATCCCCCAAGCTACAGTGTTCAACCTCGTGCCATAGTTTAGTTGGTGTACTCCTCTGAATATCATGTGTTGGGTTGGCTATTATGTACACCTGTAATATGCTAAAAAAAAAATTTGTGTCTACTGTATTGAAATTAAATATTTTATTTATTTTATGTATTTAACTTAATTTTTTGAATTCTTGCTCCTTCCTCCAAGTTTTGTCTCTATTCATGTGCATATGAAACACTCGATGTAGTTAAGAGGTGTGTGATAATTTAAATATTTACAGTCTTAGTTAGAGTAACCTAAGTTGGCTTAAGCCACGACCAGACTGGACGAGCGACTAAAATAAATAAATACATGTGTTGATGGGAGCATCAGTTCTACAATAAATGGTGGAATGCCAGGCCGCCACCGTGGTTCGGATTCCACGTTAAACTGTAGGTCCTCCATTTCATCTCTACAATCACCCTACCATTACACATTAGCGTAAGTGTGTATAACCCGAACGGGTAGTAAGACGCGGTGCTAATAATAATAATAATACTATAAATGTAGATGATATAATAACTTGCATTATCCACCTTGGGAGGTGGGGGACGGCCAGACTGGAGCGAGCGCTCGAGCCGGAATAGTCTAGTTTACAGGCGCTGGGCAATATTATTGTATGTTGGTCCAGTGAGTGCTTGAAAACTTCCCAGTTCGAGATTTTTATTACTATCGATAGGTTTAGCACACTTGATACTAACGGCCTAATTTAATTGGTAAGCTAATAAATAAACCATACCTATATAGATATATATGTAAAACTAATACGTTAAAATACTTCATTATTATAATTAAAGTTGGCTCTTTACAAATAAGAATCACCATTAGCGTGGAGAGAGGATGGTAAAACCACAACAATAACTTAACTTGTCAAAAACCACCCTCCGAGATTCGAACCTTTACCTCCTCGTCAACAACTATCGAGAGCTATCTGCTAATCACGCGCTTGCTCGCCAGTCTGGCCGGACCCTAACAGAGTTGAAGATATGTTATATCTTAACGTACAGACACAACACTGGTCTGGACGAAGGAAGCCGTTGACAGCCTTGGGTCCACCCTGTATCTGACGATGACCGTGCTATCTGTCCCAGTGGTGTGGAGTTGAATTGAACATCTCTCGTAAAGTCTGCTTCTCTTCCACCAATCAGGACCGTTGGGCGACCAGGGGAGAACTTTTCTACAGAAACTGTGTGAGCTTGAGTAGCCTATCGATACTTCCGGTCATCGGCGCTAGTGTATCTGGAGAGTTGGTGCTGCATGGGAATAGAGAGGATAAAGTGGACAGATCGGATTAAGTAAGCGCTAAAGAGAGAAAATGAAAAGAGGACCATTCTGCAGGTGATTTACGAACAAAAGACAAGCTGGATGGGTCATGTTATGAGAGGAAATGTTATTGAGTGACGTCATAGAAGGCGAGGTGGAAGGAAGATTATAAAGATATCCGAAAACAAGGAAAGAAGATGAAGCGTGATGATCTAAACAAGGCGATGGACCTGTCGGAAGACAGAACACCTAGTCTCGTTGGTTCACATTGGAGGAGGTGCACCACCGCTCTAAGAGGTCCTCAAAGGACCTGGACCGAACATAATGCACATATCGTGTGTATAATCAAAATGGTGGTCGACACAATACAGTGACTGTATATTCTAGCCGATATTTGTGCTAATTATTTAAAGGGCGAGTTAAAACATCACAAGTGGCGCATTCTGGTGAGGGGTGTTTCTATCAGCGGGGCCCCGACACTCGGTGATTGCCACTTGACGGAATATCCTGATCTAGTTTACCGCCAATAACTGTCCCTGCCCCGTTATTGCTGCGAGGAATTCAATTACACCCTCGAGGGGAGGTACACTACCATTTCCATAGGAAGAGCCTTTTAGGAAATACAAACATGTCAAAAGGGACAGCTACAGATAGCGTGGCTTAACGTATGAACACGTGACAGTAGAGAGTATGAGAATTCGACTGAATCAGAAACACTTGTTGTCCTCTGTGGAGTGTTGCCCGGTTCTCCCAACTGAACTAGTTCATCTTCTCCGAGTGAACTGTGACAGGGACGTCCGTGTGGCTATCTCTCTTCTTTACCCGACGATATCAACACTTGTTGAATATCTGTTGAGGATGTCCTGGAATTTAATGTCAACTGTATATCTTTGTTTAAAAAGTCTGTCATCAAACGTCTCTATGCTCATGACAGATAATCAACAAATGTTGATATCAACATGTGGAGAGAATTAAGCTATATGCTTATACTGGAGAAATATTTGATTAAATTTGGCCAAAAGAATTTTACTGTGAGAACGGTAAAGACACTGACCTAGCCCTCTATTGGTTCGGTGGCCGCTTGGTCTAAGGCGTCACTCTCGCAATAGACTGGACTACTTTATTTGCGGCTCATTCTCTTGTTTTAGTTCCCTGGCGTAACTTAAAATGTTTCAAGACTTAAGGTTGAATGATTTGGAAACATTTCGTTTAAACCATTGATAACCTGGGTGAACCATGACTTCAAACCATTGGTAACCTGGGTGAACCATGACTCCAAACCATTGGTAACCTGGGTGAACCATGACTCCAAACCATTGGTAACCTGGGTGAACCATGACTCCAAACCATTGGTAACCTTGGTGAACCATGACTCCAAACTATTGGTAACCTGGGTGAACCATGACTCCAAACCATTGGTAATCTGGGTGAACCATGACTCAAAACCATTGGTAACCTTGGTGAACCATGACTCCAAACCATTGGTAACCTGGGTGAACCATGACTTGTGTCCAACCCGTGGTCAGTTTTTATTCAAGCAATATATTTTAATATAAGAATAGGACAGGCACAACACCCAGTCCCCAGGCAGTTAATTGATCACTGTGAAAGGGTAAACCTACATTCATCAATAATACATTTTTCGACCATACTGGGTTTCGAACCCGGAATCCTTAGCTCAGTTTTTTTAGCACCGTGTCTTACTACCCATTCGGGTTATACGCTTATGTACTAATTACGATAATGGTTTTAGGGGTTAAGGAGGTTATAATAGAAAGTGTACCCGCATTCGCATGGAGGGAGAGTGTAAAACAATTTAGTAAGTAACCACCCTCAGTACACCCGGCTGAGACTCGAACCTCGAACTCCCAATCATCAGCAGTCTAGTCTAGTCTACTGCGAGAGTAGCGCGCTAGACCACGTGGCCACTGGTGTGGATCGTAGCTCAGTAGACAGACAGACAGACACGCTATCGACTGAGCCAAGGTCAGAGAAGTAATAATAATAATAAGTGTGAGTAAAGGTTTGGTTTGCAAGACACTACTATACCTATATGTTGTCTTGCCCGGTTTACAGGGAAACAGCTGATTGAAAGCACGGATAATACAAACATGGCACAGCAATAAACAATCTCCCCAGCAGTTCCTTAACTCCTCTCATCCCTTAACCGAGTCTCGTCAACAACCCCCTCCCCGAGACCACCTGGGAGTGACGTCACCAACTCGCCGCGGAATCAAATTGATTCGAGAATGTCTCGGTTTTCTTTAGTCGTGTTACGTAAAGAGAAAGAAAGAACAAGTGAACGTCTGGCCGTTGTTTCTGACAGGGGAAGTTTCTTTCATGAAAGGGGGGGGGGGATTGCGCCCCGAGAGTTAACGGTCCTATTTACGACTTCCTCTTTAGGTTAAGACGCTGACTGACTGCGGGTTGCTCTCCTGCCGTGTTCTAGACAGTTCGATCTTGTGGGATGGATGGGAAACCTGTGGACCTCGACCGGACCGTTTGTCATACTACCCGTTCGGTGGGCTGCACAGTGTACGCCATCGATGGGCGGAAAGGGGGAGGGGGGGTGAAGGTAAGAGTTTAGAGGGAAATGAACCCGCATTAAAAGGACGTGAAAGGGAAGGTAAAAACCGCTTCTTCGAGTACACCGGGCAAAGATTCGAACCCTGACCTCCGTCGCCACCAAACTGGACTAGATGAACTTGACGTTTAGTTCGGTGTCTGCCCTAGTCTCATGGGAAGAGGATTTTAGTAAGTCCAAACATATTTGCTGTGATCAACATTGATATCATGCAACGCAAGGTCGCGGCCTGGATCTGTCAGGATAGCTTGTGTGAAAGGTCGGGTAATTGTGTGGGTTCGAAATAATGCGTAGTGTTACTGGACGATAATACTACTGCGGTGTTTAGATGAAAGAGACTAGACGCTCCTGGAAGAACTGCCTTAACTCGTGAATACTTAGACCGATGGAATTGACTGACCCCCTACAGAACACGATCTCGGGACCCTGGGCTCGATGGATGCCCTCTAGGTACAAGTAATACTGATGACCCGACTATGGTCCGGGGTCTGGCAGCGTTAATACCTGCGATATTCATGAAAATGTGACGGCCCCGATGTCAAATAATAATTGTCTTTTATACCTCGCAATGGCCCCTTTCTTGGCCAACTAGTTCAATCATTGTTATGAGTAGTCAGCATTCCCCTGCAATCTTTCTAGTTCGTTACTTCATAGATGCTAAGCCAGCGATTTTAACTCGTGCGTCCACTCGAGTTATTTAGATCAAGACATATGGTTATTTTATATATATTGATAGTATCTTTCAAAAGTGATAACTGTATATCACATGACTTGACGTATGAAAATATGAAATGAGGTCTAGTAACTCTCCTAGCCGTCAGATCAGGTTCCTCCTATGAAGACAAGGCCTGAGAAGATGCTGTTGGGTTCGATTGCTCCGACCTAAAGTGCCTAACACACTATCGAGGTTTCCTTACTTAATTCATCACCTAATTAAGCACAAGTGTGTGTCTGGTTGACCTCACGACCGTGCGACGTCCCTTTAGTGCCTCGTGCTCACGTCAATACACGCATTCATTCATTATTAACCTCCTGGTGACGCGGTCAGCACGTCTGCCTCGGGGACTACGTCAGGCCATGTTATTAATGTGTTGTGACCTAAGTGTACGTACCCGGGATCCCAACCTCGACCGATCTTCTACCCACCGCGTGGAACAGACGAGGTACGGTGGGTTCGGAGTTCACTAGTACCATCTCAAGATCATATCGACATTCCTTATAAATTAATCTCTTGGTTGGGGTTATTCGTGCGTAGGACCTCCGACCCTATATCTGCTTCTCTCCCCAATGG
The DNA here is from genome assembly GCA_902151445.1 of Timema monikensis. Taxonomy (NCBI): domain Eukaryota; kingdom Metazoa; phylum Arthropoda; class Insecta; order Phasmatodea; family Timematidae; genus Timema; species Timema monikensis. Next base: position 30,183 of record CABFVZ010002038.1, on the reverse strand, counting down.
ATTACCAAGAAACGTCGACCTAACCGGGATATGAACCCAGATCTGTGTGTGTGGTGGGAGGGAGGGTGTCGGACATGGTACAGAGTATAAACCCCTTGCCGCTCTTGAACAAGGCCGAGTCCAGCTGTCTAATTACCTCTGTTGATTAAGAAGGGAGTTATCTGCGTCACTCCTTGGACAAGGTCCAGTTTGAAGTAACTTTCCTCCCGACCGACTTCCGGTACCGGTGGCTTCACTTCCGGTACACTTTCTCTGGCTCCTACCCTGCTCGTCATCGTGAGCTGTGAGATGGTCGAGACTACAGGGGGCTGTGAGATGGTCGAGACTACAGGGGACTGTGAGATGGTCGAGACTACAGGGGGCTGTGAGATGGTCGAGACTACAGGTGACTGTGAGATGGTCGAGACTACAGAGGGCTGAGAGATGGTCGAGTCTACAGGTGACTGTGAGATGGTCGAGACTACAGAGGGCTGTGAGATGGTCGAGTCTACAGGGGGCTGTGAGATGGTTGAGTCTACAGGGGGCTGTGAGATGGTCGAGACTACAGAGGGCTGTGAGATGGTCGAGACTACAGAGGTCTGTGAGATGGTCGAGACTACAGAGGGCTGTGAGATGGTCAAGACTACAGAGGGCTGTGAGATGGTAGAGACTACAGGGGGCTGTCAGATGGTCGAGATTACAGGGGGCTGTGAGATGGTCGAGACTACAGGGGGCTGTGAGATGGTCGAGACTACAGGGGGCTGTGAGATGGTCGAGACTACA